>CAUYLG010019095.1:0-93880 GCA_963573385.1 Cacajao melanocephalus | reverse complement strand
GCCCTGTTCTCCTGGTGTGGAATTCCTGAGGTCTCTGAAGCCCTGTTCTCCTGGTGTGGAATTCCTGAGGTCTCTGAAGCCCTGTTCTCCTGGTGTGGAATTCCTGAGGTCTCTGAAGCCCTGTTCTCCTGGTGTGGAATTCCTGAGGTCTCTGAAGCCCTGTTCTCACGGTGTGGAATTCCTGCGGTCTCTCGCGCAGGCCCTGGACCCCCTTCTGTTGGGCGATGTCAGCATTCTCTCATCCTGAGCAGTTGTCAGTCAGCAGGTTAACACAGGCCCATGTGCTCCGGTTTCACCCTTTAAGACCTGAGGTTCCATTCGCCACATTCCAAGTGCCTCTGCACATGTCTGTCATGCTTAGAAACATGCGCGTTTGAACCAGTGCGGAAAACACACAGAATGACTGACGTGACTTTCGACATGATTTTCGTCAGGACTTTGGCGTGCTGGGTGCCAGAGAAGGTATTCTAACGAACGCCGCTTACACTTCCAAGCTGTGCCATCTCGTGATATGCTCCCTTTTCTTCTGCCCTGATAGCCAAATGTCAATCACTGGGGAGAAAAACTCTGCTGCTGAATGAGGCAGCTCACGATCTGCCCTCTGGAGATTGAACATTTACCTTAAGTGGTAAAAGGTGTTTTCCATACTGTGATGTAAGTCTGCATAGGAATCTGCTTTCATAGTTCTCACTTGTATATGTAGAACGAACATCTTTGCAAATTATTCTCTTTTCTCTCACTGGAGTGTTTAATATGCATTTTAAAATTGCTTCTGTACATATGCAGTTGATAAATTAAGGTACAGAAGAAGGTATCTCAGTTTACACCATCCCTGGGGAGTTCTTTCTGCGTCAATTCAAGTAGTGGCTGTTGTTGCCCCTGGCGTGAAGTCTCTTACTTTACCAGTGCTCTCATTACGGCATTCTAATACGGTGGGGTTTTTTTTCTTTCATTCCCACTTTTTTTCTTTATTGGCTCGGGATTTGTGTCTTAATCAAAGTGTGCAAGAAATGCACTTAATCATAAAACAGGGTGGCAGTTTTACAAGACGCTTCAGTTAATTAGTGCGGAATTGCTGGGGAACGTTCCGGGGGGCTTCTGGCCTCCATTACATCCAATGAGTTTGCTGTGATTAATGTTATCATAGGAAATACCAAAGAAATTAATAACGATTAGGCCATTACTTCCAAGCGGTGCTCATTACAACAAGAGCTGAGAGAAACCCCACCAACTTCAGTTTCCCCGTCCTGAGGTGTGTCTGTGCTGCACTGGGGTCGAATATCCCCAGACTCACTGGGGCGTTCTGATTTTCTGGTTCATTTTTCTTCCAGAAGTCTTCAAATACGGATTCATGATGGATTAGAAAAAAATTAACCTTTTTTATTGAGGGGCTGATGCTTCAAAAATGCATTTATTCACTCCAAAAAATATTCAGTACAAGTAGAAATTTTTATTATGTAGAAAGCTCTGTGTTCTAACCCCTGTTCTATTCAGGGGTTAGAACAAAGAGGACATAATGCAGTTCTTTCCTTGAAGACTTAATGGAGAAAACACCCACATAAGCAAGATACATTACAAAGGTGTGTTATTAAATCTGTGATAGAGGCACAGGCAGGAGCAGGAGTGGTGAACTTTCTCTAGGATTATTTCAGCAGACTCTACAGGGGAAATGGGATGTCAGCTGCTTCCAAAAATGTTAAGGATTTGCCAGGCAGATGGAAGAAGTCATATGATGGAGTGGGGCCTTGTGCATGCAGGGACAAGCTGGCTTTGGTCACCGGGCAGACAGGGGGCCAGGGTATGTCAGGGGCATTGTGAGCTCTGAAGAACTAGCTCAGAATTGGGGTAGGAAACACGGGAATGAGCCCCAGAGTGGGTGTGCGGGGCACGGAAGCCACACCACTCTCTGCACAGCTGCTCCTGCTGGGTTGTACGTGTGTCACCAGGATCTTGGTCTTGCCCTGGGCCGGGCACCTGTGGGAGGGGTCAGCTCCACGCATGACAGTGAAGCCCACTGCTGCCAGTTACGGTGAGAGGAGGAAGCATGCTCCCCGCCATCAGCAAAGCTGCAACGTGCCACCCCGGGACCCTGATGGTCGGGATGCACCGCTGTGCCCCGCCACCCCTCCCCCGCCCATGGTCTGGCTCCGGTGCAGCTTCGCTTCCTGCTCTGCCCTGTTTTCATGACTTCAAACCCCTGTGCCACAGTGGAGACGTTCCCCTCGTTTCTGCCCCGGGACCGTCACCTCCCTGCTGGTTGGGATGGTGTCTCCGTCCCCTGCTGGTCCTGCTGAGCGGAGCACCAGGGATCGCGTGCAGGTCTGACGAGCGCTGCTTCCACGATGTGTTTCTATTTGCCTGCAGACGGCCTTGGGTACCTGGGCGCTGGTGTTTCTAGATGTGTGTCCCAAGCTCTTGGAGAGTTTGTGGGGCAAAGGGGCAAGTATATTGTGTAATTATACCTAAATTACTATTTCCAGTGGTGTGGCCCCAGCGTCTTCTACAAACCTGAGCTGGCAGAGCCCTGGCCCTGTGGGGAAGCAATGCCTCTTACCTTCCCCAGTGCGATGCTGGAACGAAGGCTCTGCGGCTCCCTTGCCGGGGTCACCATGGTCCCCAAGCCAGCCCAGGGATGCTTCTCATCCTCCCACCTGCGTCCTCTTGGTGGCTCCGTTACATCCCTGCACCTCTGGGGATCCCGTTGGCCTCAGGAGCCTAGCAGTGTTTATTTTTCCTGCTCACTTACTTCTTGGGGAATTTCCCTTGAGACCCTTGGTTCATTTCTCCCTCTCCTCTTGCCCTTAGGGGTTGAGGGGAGTCAACATCCAGGTCTGCGACTCCAGCCTTTCTGCTGTGACCAGCTCCAGGCCTGTTCATGAGCTTTTCTGCTTGTGTCTCTCGCAGCCACATACAGCCCGATCTGTCTAATGCAAGCTCCCAGGTGCCTGAGGTTTCTGCTCCCACCAGGACTCAACTCCAGCTTTGGGCTCAGCTGTTATACCCGAGCGAGTTTAAACAGAAGCGCCATGCTCTGAGTTTGTGGAGAGCCCACTTTTAATGGCCGGCGTCCAAGAGTCAGCTAGAGCTCAAACCTCTTGGCCAAGGGCAAAGGGCAGTCAACATTTTTATTCGAGTTTAGGGTCGGAGGGGGCGCGGTAAGCAGATTATTACAGAAGTGGAAGGAGCAGGTTAGGGGAAGGTTGGGGGTGCCTAACAGAAAAATTCTATTTAAAGTTGTTTTTTACTCAGGATGTGGGGTAAGCAGTTACACAGTTGCAGGTACAGGAAGTATGGGCTAGTGGGCTGTTTCTCAGAAAATTGGTTACAAAGTTGCCAGGTGTCTCAGAACACAAGCTCTCAGAACTTGCCCACTGACAAGCGCAGGACGTGTGCAAAGAGGAGACACTGGCGGCTGGGCATGGTAGCTCATGCCTGCAATCCCAGCACTTTAGGAGGCTGAGGCAGGTGGGTCCCTTGAGCTCAGGAGTTTGCGACCAGCCTGGGCAACATGGTGAGATCCTGTCTCTACAAAGAGTAGAAAAATAAGCTGGGCATGGTTGCTTGCACCTGTGGTCTCAGCTACTTGGGAGGTTGAGGCAGATAGATCACTTTAGCCTGGGAAGCGGAGGCTGCAGTGAGCCACGATGGTACCCCTGCACTCCAGCCTGTGATGACAGAGCAAGATGATGTCTCAAAAAGGAGCGAGGGGGAGACACTGATGCCGCGGATGACACAAGATGTGAAGCCTTCATGTGCAGCTCCTGACACAGGCAATGGACTCTCATAATTTATCCTGGATTAAAAATTTCAATGTGTATGAATTTAAAAAGGAAATTCCTTTGTGTCTGTTGGGACAAGGAGGTCTCTTGCTGCTTCTTCAGCACCTTCCACTGAGCTGACAGACGTCACTTCTGCAGCCCACGGGAAATGTGCCTACTGCTTGTTTTAACTCCTGCGTGGATGTAAAATTAGTTCCCACGTATCCCATCTACCAGGATCGATTGGAGTTTTTTCTCTCACTCTTTTTCCCCCTCACTTTCTTCACTCTACACATGGCAATAAAATAAGTAAAATGATATCAGGAGTTTACTTGGAAAAGATAAAACACACCATCTAGGCTGCAAAATGGGTCAGGTGACCCGCAGGCTGGATTCTTCATCTTCAAGGGTGACCCTGGAGAGGTGCAGAATAGAGAAGTCAGGGTTTCAGGCCCAGGAGCCCAGCCCCAGCTGGCACCTGCTGAGTGATCACACACACAGGGCTGCACCCCTCAAGTCTTGTTAGATCCTCTGGGAAAACAGAAGGAGCCTAGTTCACGTCCATTCATGCAACCCTGAGGCTCAGAAGCCCTTGAAAACCAAAAGTTTTCACAATTCACTTTGCATCAAGACATCCTCTGAACGGATTGGTGGGAGGATGTGTGCCCTCTTCACTTACCGGAGATGATGCCAGTCAGCACAGGCACTGGAGGCTGGCAGGCAGTGAGCGGAATGGACGCCCTTCTGAAAGCTCTGCATTCCTGGAAGGGGCGACCTCAGGGTTTGGAGAGAAGGCCTGGTCCTGTATCCCCACTTCTCACAGTTACCATTTGTTACATGGCATCAGGTGTCCAAGGCTGCCTTGTAAACCATAAAACACCATGCGAATTTCTTTAATACTGAGTCGGGTGCCACCCCCACACATGATCCTGGAGCAGTGAGTTCTCCCCTGCCTCCCGCTGTGGTAATTTACTGGTGCTAGGTGGTGCTGGCTGAACATCCACACCCAGAAAGCCGAGTCTATAAAGGGAAGATACTGAAGAATGAAGCCAGTGTCCAAAGGGACGTGACTGACCAGTGATCCGACTAACGTTCATTATGCTGGTCCCACTGGTGTTCGTCACAAAAGAACCGTGCGTGAGGCGGGGCTCATTGGGCCTCCGTGGACTTGCATTCTGTAGCTTTGTGGCTACCCTGACCCTTCTCCCTGGATTCAGCCTTCACTTTTCCTGATCATTCATCCCAGGTAAATTTGTCTTCACTCCCAGAGGGTCAGCCAGAGACTGTTCACTGTCCACCCTCCTGTTGAGTCTTCCTCATTTTAGGTGTGACTGACACTCAGTAAACTGCACATTTGTAACTGTGTGAGTTGATGACTTTCAGAATGGGTCAGCATCTTTCTCCTTTTCCCCAGTCACGGAGCATGCATGTGCCTCTGAGTGAGGACGGGGACACACAGCCCTGTCACTCCACAGTCAGATTCCACCCACTCCTCCATTGCTTTAAGGTCTAACAAACAGAAGCCACTCATGGCATTCACAACTCCCAGCCATGTAAACAAGATAGAAACTGCCATGCAGAGTCTTCGGCTGCACCTCCCATCCCATTTATCATCATCCGCACTCAGAAGGGAGTGCAGCCCGGCCGACACTTTGACTTCTGCGCAGTGAGACCCGGGCTGGACTTCGAACCTACAGAACAATGAGTTGGTCTGTTTGTTCTTAAGAGAGAGGGGCTCATTCTGTCACCCAGGATGCAGTGCAGCGGCACAATCACAGTTCACTTCCAGGCTCAAGGGGTCCTCCCAGGTATCTGCGACTGTAAGTGTGAGCCACCACATCTGGCTAATTTTTTAAAAAAAATTTATAGAGATGGGGTCTCGATATGTTGCTCAGCAGGTTCTCAAACTGCTGGTCTCAAGCAGTCCTCCTGCCTCAGCCTCACAAAGTGTTGGGATTATGGGCATGAGGCACTGCACCCAGCTAGCCTGTGGGTCTTTTAAGTCACTAAGTTTGGGTGATTTGTTACAACAGCAACCAAAGAAAACTAATATTCATTCAAACCCAGAACTTTTTAGAATTCAATCCTTTTTAAACGTGATGATGAGAATGGTGCTGATGACAATGGTGGTGATGGTGATGGTGACGATGAAGATGATGGCGATGGTGACGAAGATGATGATGACGATGATGGTGATGAAGATGTGATAAGGTGATGATGGTGGTGGTGAAGATGATGGTTGTGATGGTGATAACAGGAAGGAAGAGGAGGAGGCTCAGGAACCAGAACAGGAAGCCTTTTCTTTCACAGGGAGGCAGTTAAGCCAGGAGTGTTGCTTCGTGAATGATGAAACACCAGCCTAGGGCATGTTTGCAAAGCAGTTTCCAAAGAGTTTATAGGCCACCGAGAGAACTCTTCTTAATGAGAGAAGTTCAGTGTGGCTGGAAGAGTGCTCCTGTTGGAATCAGGCCCTCTAGGGACAAAGCTGCAGTTCTCTCGGCACCTGCCTGTGAACTGAGCCTCGCATGTCTCTGCATCTGTGAAACCGGGGTTCCAGTACCCGTGCATGCTTTGGGAAGCTGATTCCACAGTGCTGGTCAAAGTGCTGGGCACAGAGCGTTCAGTGGCTCTGGAGGGCTTCGTGGATTTCCTGCACTTATTTGGAGGCATTTTGGGAAATACACGTTTGGGTTAAGTTTTGGGTAATGAGGGGGCTCTTGTTTTTAAAGCAGCAGAGCTCTTTAGAACGTCATAAAAGAAAACTCTGAAATGCATTTGGGCATCTGAATGTTGAGTTGGGTGTGGGGTAGACAGTGAGCAGTGATTTCGGAGAGAGGAAAGAGAAGGAACAAAAATGACAGGGGAACACCTTGTTCTGAGAGCTGGAAACTGCTGGGCTCTGACCCTCTTGAGCTCTCAATTCCCGGGATCAGGCCAGGCCTAAGGGTGACTGGGGAGAGCCACCCTGTGGCGATGTTTGAGTGGGACCCAAGTGGGAAATTCTTATCAGTGCTGACTTTGATTTGAACCTTGGCTTCACCGTCTCAGCTGCGTAAGCTGGAAAAGCCACATGGTGTCAGGAACGTTGGTCTCTCGACGGTGAGATGCGTGCAGTGCTGTCATCCGCCCAGTCCAAGCCAGGAACCCTGGTGAGGGGCACCATCACCTTCTGTGCTATCCGGAAAGGGCTGTGCTCCACTAAACTCTCCTCCAGTGTTCATAAGACGCATCTTGACTTCGGAGGGGTTACATTGTGAAAAGGGGTTTGTCTTGAAATTGATGAAATATGGTAATCCTCATACATATGGAGTCAGAAGTATTTAGCACACAGTGGGTACTCACTGCTATTCCCTTTCCATCTCTCTCCCACACACGCACCTCCATATCCTGTTTTCAGTTCTCTGTCTGGAGATCCCTTTCTGGTGTTCCCTGTTGAACGAAAGCATGTCACCTGCTGATGAAGAGGCCGGTACCCCTGTTTGCTGGAATGGCCCTGGCTTGTGCCTTCGACCCCTAGGTCCCGCCATGGCACTGATACAGCCTCCCAGAGGTCTCTGTGGGAAGGTAAACTGTATTGTGCCCTAACTTAAGAGTCCGGGGCACTCACAAACCAAAGCCCCATGTGTGCCGGGGTGAAATTGGGGCGGGGGAGGACTGTTGAAAGAACAGGCCATGGGGGGCAGCCAGGTTTGAGTGGGGTGGAGTTTCACACCACGCTTCAAGCGGGAAGCTTGAGGAAGGGCATCGGGGCAGCCGGCACCGAGCTCTGAGGTGAGCTGGTCAAGTCCACGATGCTGCCTCAGGCTGGCCCTGGTGGCCACAGCTCCACACGCCCCGTGAGGCCAGCGCTGGGCGTTCACACTGTGAGACAGACCCGGGCTCCGCTGCAGCTGCGTCCTGTGTGAGGCCTGCACGGGGTTGTGCATGAACCGTTTTGACCAAATTAGATCCGCCAACGTTTAAACCCAAATGAATTGATTCCCGTCGTTCCCAAACCACCCTCAACTTTAACTGGCTTGACTCACTCAGGTGACATTTTATATGTATGTATATATTTTGGTGGCACAAAACCAGAATGTTAGGGTCAGACATCACCCTGATACGTTAATAACCGTCCAGCCAGCAGCTGCGGACGTCTTGCTGGTGGATTCGGCTGCGGCTGGGGTCCAGCTTCTACGTCCTGCAACGCCTCCAGTGATCCTCCGCGCACACGGGGCGGGGCTGCACCCCATCTAGCCTTGTGTTCCCGTAGACGTGGGCGTGTGGAGCTTCTGCCCAGGTCGGCAGGGCCAGGACCAGAACTGGGCCCTGCACCACACGGCTGTCCCCATGCTGTGCCGGTGGGAACGGGGGTCCCCTACAGAAGGGCACCGCGAGGTGGGGTGTCCTCAACAGCCTCTCACAGATGAGGACTAGGAACTCGTGGGAATCATCTTTGTTAGAAAAAGACTGCTTGAACTTTATCAGGGCAAATCACATGTAAACAGGACTTAAAGGCTGGGTGCAGTGGCTGCTACCCGTAAATCCCAGCACTTTGGGAGGCCGAAGCCTAGGCCAGCAGTTTGAGACCAGTCTGTCTGGGCAACGTAGGCAGACCTGTTTCTCCAAAAACAGAACAAACAGCACAAAGGGATTTAATGATAGAAATTAAGTCTGAGAAAGGTAGCAGTCCCCGCTGTTGGACTGGAAAGCTGAATGACAGGCAGCCCGTGAGTAGAGTTAGTCCTGCTCTGGCGTCTCCCGGGCGGACTAGCGCCAAGGTGCTGTGACATGAAGCCAAGGAGACCTTGCTTAGAAGAGGCATCATCCGCCCTGGGGATGGGGTGAGGGCTTGACACGGATCTCCCCTGTGTGGACATCTGCCCCGAGCCCGGACCGTGGCCTGTCTCCACCCAAGGCTGCCTGGCCATTGTGGAAACTCTTCATGTGTGGAACACGTTCTCAGAGAACATGTGAAGTGATGACATCCAAGCTAATGAGTTTAGCAACTGGACTGATGCGTGCAACACATATCTATGTGATGATTTTTACAAACTGAGCCTTAACCTCAGACCTGGTGCTTAGCGAGAAATAATAAAACCGCATCCATGCTTAGTTACTTCAGTCCTGTAACACGGGGATGCATTCAGTAAATGGAATCGCAGGTTGCTCCAAAACCTTGTTCCTGCATTAGAGCTGGTATTCTCCACCTCATTCTTTCCAGGTGACCAAGTTGGCAGTTTGCTGCTGCTTGTCCTAAGCCCTCCCAGCCCCCTATTCTACAGTGCGCACAGGAAGGAAGGGATGCCGCAGAAGGGAGGGACTGTCTGTGTCCACCTGAGCCAGGAGACTGTCCCGCCCGGCCTGCAGGCCTGTGTCTGACCGGCATCGCAGCTGTCCAAGCTGACAGTGTGTGTCTGCTGAGCGCGTGTGTGCCGGGCGTGTGTGTGCCGGGCACGTGTGTGCAGGGCGCATGTCTGCGGAGCGCGTGTGTGCCGGGCGCGTGTGTGCCGGGTGCGTGTGTGCCGGGTGCGTGTGTGCAGGGTGCGTCTGCGCGGGTGGGGCGCATCTGCGCGGGCGCCGTGGTGGCTGAGTGTCTGCCATACGGACTTGCTTCTCCTCATGCCGCCCCGTGAGGCGGCCTCATCACCCCATTGAGAGACAGGGAAACTCCATTCACAGATAGGACAGTATCGTGACCTGCCAGCGTCCCATGGCCAACGGGTGTTCCTCACCATTTCAAGGCTCAAAGACTAACTTTCCCGAGGTTATCCAAACAGTGGGGGATGGAACCGAGAATGCCGTGGTCTGTGGGTTTATCTGACCCTGTAGTCGTGCGATACATGGTTCCCCATTGGTAAATTCCTTCTGGGGAGAGGCTGAGATTATTTCTGATTGGTTCATTTTGAACCTCCCTGTGTCTGTCATAGCAGCAGATGTCCCAAAGCCTTCATGTCCCATGATTGTCACCCAAAACCCTTCCCTCTGGGCTCCTCCCGCTTGTCTGCAGGTGTCCCTCGAGCACCCACCATGTGCAGGCTGCCCTTGACTCCAGGTGGGTAGGTGCCAATGAAAGGCACCGGGTCTGACTTCAGGAATGTACTAAATATTGTAAAAACTAAACACTCTCAGGCATCAGCGCGTCCTCTAATATTGAGACAGAACCTGCTGGTGACAGCTTGAAAATTCTGTTCCTCTGTGCATCTGAACATCTGTGCATTTAAGTCAACACCAAAGAACAGGAACGGGAATGGGATCATGTCCCGCCGAAGCCTGGCAGTTCACACCCACATCTCATCTGCCAAAACCTGGCAGTTCACACCCACATCTCATCCGCCCAAGCCTGGCAGTTCACACCCAGCTCTCATCTGCCTAAGCCTGGCAGGCCACATTCAAATCTCACCCACTGGCACCGTGTTTCCATCCACGAGGAAACATACAGATATTTGCAGTCATTTATGCTGATCCACACACAGATGTTAAAAGCACTTTGCTTCTCAATAAATTTCAAAGAAAAATGGAAGACTTGGATTTTTCAAAAAAGAAAATGATCCACTTTCTTCTTCAGTTAAACTGTCTCATGAAATACTTCCGCATGCCTGTGGTTCCCACTGGAACAGGGGCTGCTCCGTTTGTGTGCACCCGCTGGGCACTGAGGCCTCTTCATCAGGAAGGAAGGAGAAGGTGGGACATAAAGTGGCTCTTCCTGAAGCCTCCCACACCCACCCCCCGGGTCCTGGTGTGGGCCGCTGGGTGTCCTGGGCTCTCTCTGACTCAGGGAGCCTCTTTCGCACTGTAACTCGTCCTCCAGCAACTTGGCAGAGGCTCATGTTGGGGTTCCCATAAGGAGACAAAATTACTTCATGCCACTCCCCTCCCCAGCCCTGGCACCCACCATTCCGCTTTCTTAGAGTGTGAGTGCCGAATTTCCTAAGTTCCTGGGAGTGTGAGTGCTGAAAGGGAGTCACCTGAAAATTTCATTTTACAATCAGAAAACCGAAGAATAGAGAAGTTAAATAACAGACCCAAGGTGACACCGTTATTAAATGGATGCTTCAATGCTGAGACTCAGGCCTCTTGGTTCCTAGGCCACCTTCCTGCCCTCTTTTTAAAATTGTTGTTGTTTTCATCAACTTTTTATAATAATTTTTTATTTCTTTTTGAGACAGAGTCACTCTCTGTCACCCAGGCTGGAGTATGGTGGCGTAATCTCAGCTCACTGCAGCCTCCATCTCCTGGGTTCAAGTGATCCTCCTGCCTCAGCTTCCCAAGTCGCTGAGATTCCAGGCACACACCACCACGCCCAGATAATTTTTTTTATTATTATTTTCAGTAGAGACAGGTCTTCGCCCTGTTGGTCAGGCTGGTCTCAAACTCCTGGCCTCAAGTGACCCAGCTGCCTCAGGCCCCCAAAGTCCTGGGATTACAGGCATGAGCCACTGTGCCTGACCTTATAGTAATTCTCAATATCTATGTTGTATGCCATTGCGAAATTTTTGGAAAATATCGAAAGGGGAAAGAAAAATAATATTTCTTTATACTCTCTCTAATACGCTATAACTACTGTGAATATTTTGGCATATTTCCTTCAAGAGCGTTATACATATATATTTTAATATAATTGAGAATTTTACTTCCATGGTTTTTGTTTTTGAGACAGAGTCTCGCTCTGTCTCCCAGGCTGGAGTGCAGTGGCGTGATCTTGGCTCACTGCAGCCTCCACATCCTGGGTTTAAGTGATTCTCCTGCCTCAGCCTCCTGAGTAGCTGGGATTACAGGCACCCGCCACCATGCCCAGCTAATTTTTGTATTTTTAGTAGAGACAAGGTTTCACCGTGTTGGTCAAGCGGGTGTTGAACTTCTGACCTCAAGTGATCCACTCGCCTTGGCCTCCCAAAGTGCTGAGATTACAGGTGCGAGTCACCGTGCCTGACCATGTTTTTTTTTCATTTAACATTGTATCATAAGGATATCTAGGTCTTTTCAACATTTGTAAGTATAATTTTAACAGATGAATGATTTTTCATCCATGAAAATATATTTACTTAGCTATTTCCCTATTCTTATTACTTTTATTTCTGTACCTAATGTTTACTGTACATTTTTAATGGAAAGAATTAAAGATGTGTTTTTAAAATTGAAATTAGATGGTTAAAATCTATCTATACTTTATCCATGCTTGACGTGTGCCCCCCAACTTCTTTTTCAGAAAGGGTCTATTGATTCACATTTAAAATAGCACCTGACAACACGTCTTCCCATACATCTTTTGCAATGATGTTTTAGTTATGGCAAAATATACATAAAATAAAATTTACCATTTTCACTGTTTTTACTTTAAAGTGTTACTGTTTTAATCAACTTTTTACAGTAATTTTTTATTTTTGGGGCAGAGTCTCTCTCTGTCATCCAGGCTGGAGTACGGCGGCACATGCCACTGTGCTATTTTTGCGTGTGCGGTTCAGTGGCATTAAGGATGCTCACATTGTCATGCAATCATCACCACCATCCATCTCCAAAACGTTCATTTTCTCAAACTGAAACTCTGTATTCACGGAACAGTAACCCCTCACTCCCCTCCCCCAGCCCTGGCACCCACCGTTCCACTTTCTCTCTGTATGGATTTGATGATCCCAGGGACCTCAGAGAAGTGGGATCATATTTGTCCTGCCACGTAAAACTTACTTCCCTTAATATCCTCAAGGTTTGCCCTTGGCGTGGCTTGGATGAATGTCCTTCGCTTTTGGGGCTGAATGATACCCCACCATGCATAGAACACATTTGCTCATCTGATCATCCCCTGATGTGTGCTCAGCTTGCTTCCGCCTTTGGGCTCCTGGGAAGAGCACTGCTCTACACGTCGGCGTGGAAACATCCATTCAAGCTCCCGCTTTTGCGTCTCCTGAGTATTTGCCTCGTAGTGGAATTGCTGGGCCAAATGGTAATTCTACGTCTAATTTTTTGAGGAATCCTCAAGCTATTTCCCAGAGCGGCTGTACCGTTTTACATTCCCACTAGCAGCGCACACGAGTTCTAGTCTCCTCCACCCTCGTCAGCACCCGTTTGCTGTTTCTCTGAGGGCAGCCGTCCTGAGGAGGGGCAAGTGGCGTCTCACGGCTTCTGTTTTCATTTCCCTAATGGCCGGTGATGCTGAACAGCTCACTCTGTGCTCACGCTCCATCTGTATGTCTTCTTTGGAGAAATGTCTGTTCCAATCCTTGCTTTTTTGTTGTTGGGTGTAGAAATCTTCCATATAGTCTAGATATTCCTAATCAGATATGTAATTTTCAAATGTTTTCTCTCGTTCTTTGGCTACTTTTTAACTGTTTAGATAATGTTCATTAATGCACGAAAGGTTTTAATTCTGATAAAATTTGTTTATTTTTCTTTGTTGCCTGTGCCCTTAGTGTCAGATCTGAGAAATCAGAGCCAAATCCAGTGTCATGAAGCTGCCCCCTAAGTCTTCCTAGAGTTTTATGGTTTCCTCTTGTGTATTCAGATATTTGATCAATTTTAAGGTTTGTATATGGTGTAAGCTATGGGCCCAGCTTCATTCTTTTGCAAGTTGTCTGAGAACCATTTGTTGAAAAGTATATTGTTTTCCCCATTGAATGGTCTTGGTACTATTGTCAAAAAGCAAAGAGTGAGCTCAGATGCAGGTTTCACAGCGGCATGAGCCGGGCATTCCAGCAAGCTGCAGATTTCAGTGAGCTCTTTAGCTGGTGGCAGTTGAAACGACTTTGTGAATTCCAACTCACCAGTTAAGAAACCGAAAGAAATCATGCCCTGTCTGTAACAGTTGGTCCATATGAGGTTCTCATTAAAAACTCCCAACATGACCCCTGAAACTTGACTTCCTCTGTGGGCCTTTGGTTCTGGAGGCCGTGGATTGGACATTCCCGGGGAGGAGGGTGGCCCTGTGTCAGTGCCACACCGTCAGTCCTTCCCCTGGCAGCGGTGGCAGCTCTGAAGCGGCTGCTTCTGTTCACTGTGCAGGCTGACACCCAGGCAGGGAAGAACAAACGGAGACCCCAGCAGGGCTGGGGGTAGCCCGTCAGTTGCTGAGGGCACACAGCCTAACGGGTTCGTTCCTGGCTGAGGATTCCCCACTGTTTCCTCAGCCAGGGACACAGCGTCTTCTGGGACCGGCTCGCAGCCTTGTTCAGTCTGACTCAGATAAAGTCCTCTACATCAAGGCCTGTGTCCATATACCGAAAGAACCCATCGGCCACGGTGGCAGCCCAGCCTCCGCTCCAGATGAGCTGCCTCCAACACGTCCGAGCCAGCCCTGCGTCTTCCGCTCCCTCACTGCCCCGGGTGCACAGAGAACCCACTGTGAATGCCCTTCCTTCAGCACCAGAGTTCCCCAGGCTTTTCCCATGAAACAGCCGTAAGCAACAGTGTACTAAACACCAGCAGGTAGGAAGAATAAAATCTCATCCAAACACGTGAGAAATGCATCCTGGTGTTAGCAGCATACAAATGGGCTGGGACAGTGTCCCGGCAGCTGACATCCTGATTGAAAAACACACCTGTCAGAATGCACAGGCCTCTCCCTTGGTTTCCTGGGTTCCTTCCAACCTCCGACTCTCTAGAAATATGCAAAGGCTATGTATTGTTGGAAATCGCACCAATTTTGGGGCTTTCTCAGATGTGCTATTTGGGATTCTCCTGACCTCCACCTATTAAGACCCAGAGCTGGGTGCAAACTGTCCCACACCCCTGGGACAGGGAACGCAGGGCCCAGGCAAACGCCGCAGGCTTCCACCCTCGGCCTCGTGGCCCCGTGGGGCTGAGCTGCAGCGCTGCCTTGCTCTCCTTGTCTTTCTCTTCTGAGCCGTGCCCTGCCACTTAAAACCACAACGGCTGGGAGTTTTCTGAAGAAGGTGGTTGATCCTGGAGAGCATTTCTTCAAATGCTTGGGTAACCCTCCTGCTGTGTGCTGTCTGGAAGCAGACGTGGGCACAGAATGGAGGAATTGCTTCTCTCAGGGGATCTGTGATGGGCCCGTGGTGCCTGCTCAGGTTTTGCCTTCAGAGAAGTTGAAATGGTTTAAAAATTACTGGCAAGCCCTTTCCTGGCTGCTGATGAGCCCTAGAAATAGCTCCTGGCAGGGGGGTGTGAGCCCAGCGCAGCAATCTCCGTAGGGTTAGCCGCAGGGAATTCCATCCATCACAAACATGACCCTCCCTTCCCCTGTGTTCCCCGGAATTGCTTTTCTCCACCAAATCACCTGTGATCCAGCACAAATTTAGAGTGTGCTTGGCAAAAAGAGGTAGCTTAATTAGCAGTGAAGAGATACACCTGGGTAGAAAATTCCAGAGCTTCCCAGTGACACCCACCTGTGTTCTAGCGTGAGGCACAGACACAGCATTCGCGCATGCTGCTCCTTATAGATGGACAGCCGGGAATCCGTCTTTCTGGACTGTGCCTCGAGGGGATCCTTGGGGAGAGTGAGAGGCACACCCGCCTGGCACCCTCCACCCGCCCGCATCACTCCACACAACACAGGAACCAACTAGGAATGGCATTTTACAAAGACAAAAAGATTGCCAGAAATTTCTAAATTTTTAAATTTTAAGTCTAGTATTTTGGCTTATTCTTTTATCTTAAAAGATAATTTAGCAGAAATAAATAGAAATGATGGTGAAAAACATATGGGATGTTTAAATGCCTTACCTGACTTGGTTCTAAAGACGCCAGAAAGAACTTTTCCCGCCAAGACACCCAACTCCATGGGAGAGGCCACCCCATGAAAAGGGGGTTCCTGAGGCTCAGGGGAGGCAGGGTCTTGCTCTGGGGTCTGGAGCCGCACTGCAGACCAGTTTCACCCTGGCTGAAACCAATTCCCTCACACAGGCACCACAACCCACACCACACACACACACGACACACAGACACACAGTACACAGGCACCATATACACAGACACACATACAGACACTACACACACACACCACGCACAGACACACATACCGAGACTACACATCACACACCACACGTGCACCACACACACCCACACATACACAGTACACAGGCACCACACATACAGACATACATACAGAGGATACACACACAGAGTACACAGGCACCACACACACAGATGCACATACGGAGGCTACACACACACACAGACACACAGTACACAGGCACCATATACACAGACACACATACAGACACTACACACACACATCACACACAAACACACATAGACTGTACACATCACACACCATACACACACACACACACACAGAGTACACAGGCACCACACACACAGATGCACATACAGAGGCTACACACACACACACACACACACACAGTACACAGGCACCACACACACAGACACACATACAGAGGCTACACACACACACACACACAATACACAGGCACCACACACACAGATGCACATACAGAGGCTACACACACACACACACAGACACACAGTACACAGGCACCACACACACAGACACACATACAGAGACTACACACACACACACACACACACACACACAGAGTACACAGGCACCATATATACGGACACACATACAGAGACTATACACACACAGCACACACAAACACACATACAGAGACTGTACACATCACACACCAGACACATACACACACTGCACAGGCACCACACACATAGACACACACACAGTACACAGACACCACCTACATAGACATACAGAAACTATACACATCACACACTACAGGTGCGCCACACACACCACGCAGCACACACGTGTACACAGAGGTGATTTCCAGCCTCCTTAGACGAGGAGGATCATGATCTAGGAATGTTTCTGGGGCTTTCACTTTCTAGTCAAGACACTGGAAGTGGCTCTGCCTGTTGGAGCCTCAGATACGAACCTGAACACATGAAACTCTTGGAATGGCCTTTTCAGAGAGTTCCCTGGATGAGACTCTAACCACATGCATCTTCAAGGCACGCGCGCATTCAAGGGTGAGGGAAAGCAGAGAATATTTAAATCACCGATTTCTGCTCTGAAATGTGGATGTGTGTAGATTTCTCCAGCACTGCTCATTGCTTTCCAGGTTGCCCCTCACCCTCAGGAGCACCTTTCAGCCATGGATCCCACTTTTGACCCCAGCCTCCCCGGCTGCCCTGGGTCTGAGTCCTCAGACTCGGTCCTCCTGTCCCCTGACAGCTCTGATGATGCAGCCCTGCAGAAATGAGATGTCTGTGAGGAGTGAGGTGTCGCCCGTTCAGAGTGTCCAAGGAGGGCAGTGTCAGGATGTCACAAAAGGCTTTGGGGACACCGACCTCCAGCGGTGGGGATCCAGGTTGCAGGGCAGTGCAGACACCAGCCAGCAGTAAAGGTGCTGAGCCAGCAGCCTCATGGCGTGAGGAGTGTGCAGGCGGTGAAGGACACTCCGCTGTCTCCTGGGAGGACACTCTCCAGGCCACCCAGGCCATTCCTACTGTGTCTGGAGAGTGCTGCCAGCCCCTGCTCCTGCGTCTCCATCCATCTGCCTCATGCACTTCAGAGACGCAGGCCCCAGGAAGGAGGTTCCTCACACCCAGCTCTCCTGTCCTTCCCGAAGGCCTGTCACACGGTGGACACGGAGCCCTCCCAGACCTGCGGGACACTCCGTGCATTTGCTGTGCACCGGTACAGTCGACATGGTGCACACATAGGACCCCAAGACGTCACTGAGGGCGCCTCCTGCCAGATGGCTCCTCCCGGTGATCAGGCGGCTTCTCACGCTGGACAGCTCACTCATCAGTCGCATGGCACCTTACACTGGACAGCTCACCCTATGGGTCAGGTGGTTCCTTGTACTGGACGGCTCACCCCGTCAGTCAGCATGGCTCCTGGCACTGGAAGGCTCACCCGTGGGTCAGCGTGGATCCTGGCACTGGACAGCTCACCCTGTCGGTCAGTGGAGGCCGTCGCCTGTCACTGCGTCCATGGCTCTCCCCCACCTGCCGTGCTGACGTCACAGTGATGGAGAACTCCGCGTCCAGGAGAGGAAGTGCTCTGCGTGATACGACGATCTCCTGTCCTGGAGAGGAGCTCTCTGTGTGATATGGAGAGGAAGCTCTCTGTGTGATACGAAGTCTGCTGCACCCAGGACAGTGTGAACGTTTCCACCTGGAAGAAAACAAGTGTGTTCAGAGCATTCGGCGGTCTGAGTGTGCTCATCACCTTCACTTCCCCTGGGGTTCCTGTCCTCAGCAGGCAGGCCTGTGCATACCTTCCCCCTGAGGGAACTGAGAGGCCTGAGAGAGGGTGACAGACCTGGTTTCTCAGAAGGAAACACTTAGCAGAGATATGTGGCAGAAGCCACACCTGCGTCTCCACGGCGCTGAGATGAGATGGTGGCTCCCTCACCCCCAGACCACAGGCAGGGGTGGCTCAAGAAGGCCGTGCAGGGCTGTTGAATTGCAGTAACGTCAAAGCGCAGGATTGACTGGGGGGCACCTGCTCTTACACAGGAGCAGTGGATGGACTGGAAATCTCAAGGCCTCAGAGTGGGGCCATGGTCAGGGAAGATGGTGGGAGAGGTGGCAAATCAGAGCTAACCTGGCGAACCGGAATCCAGAATGGGGCTGCTTCAGCTTCCAGAGTTCCCGAGCCAGCCTCTCACCCATGTTCCACTGTGGAGTCAGCATCCCCCTCCCCACCCTCACCTCTCTCCCGTGCCCCCAGCCCGCCTCAGGCACGCACACTCCCCAGGTTCCTCCCACCCCCTGCACCTGACAGTCTTCCACTCTTCGCTTCTCCTGAGTTGTTCCCGCGGGGTTCAGCCCCATCACCCGTGTCTGGAGAGGCTGGCTCTGCATTCTGCAGGGGGCTCTGGGTGGCTCCTGTGGCCTGGACTCCCTGCCCAGCCCAGGCAGCTTTGCGGCACAGCCTTGACTCTTTTCCTGGGTGAGCCTGGCCTCCCTGCAGACTGTGCAGAAACAGACATGGAACAAGGAGAGCAGGTGCCTGGCAGCCAGACTGTGAGCTTGGGAGGAAACGGTCAGCGAATGCAGCACGGGGCGCAGGCTGGAGACGTGAGTGGGCATCGGAGCAGCAGGATCAGCCCGTGGGTGTGGCAGGTGAAGCGGGAGTGAGTGGGTGCCCAGGCCAGGCCAGTGGGGCCGGTGAGGAGAGGGCGGCAGCCAGCCAGGCCCTCCCAACTATGGCCGACTCACTGGCATCCACTGCTAGACTCAGGCCCCACCTGGATCAGAGGACAAACAAATCAGACAGAGCAGGGCCAGTGTCAGGGCAGATGGTGGGAGAGGTGGGGGGCAGATACCAAGATGGTGTGGCACTCCAGCAGGAGGGACGCACTGCAGCTCATGTCACCCACAGTGCCTGAGGCCTGAGACTGCGGAAGCGGAGGGATGGTAGCTCGTGATTCTGATCACAGGAGTGTTGTTTGGTAAGACAGTTCTCTCTTCACCTGGTGTCGAGATGTTGCTGCCAACTGCCCTGCATCGCAAGTCGGGTCCCAGTGACTGTGATGGAGCCCATGGGACCCCCCTGTTGATGGAGCCCCACGGGACCCTCCTGTTGACAGGCTGTGAAGGCCTCGGCTCCTTTGTACGAGCGGGACTGAAGGTGCTGATAGGGAAGATGGAAAGCGTTGTGTGCGCAGGGCACTGCTCCCAGGATACAGCCCGTCCGCTTCTGTCCGCTGTTCTTACCCATCCCCGGTCATATGTTAATTGTTGCGAGCATCCTTTTTAAAAATTCTTTTACCAAAGAATCTTTGCAAGGAGTAAAATTCAAATTCTGAAGGTTTAGATTAAAAGAGCTTTTGCAGTAAAAGTGTCAGATAACAGATCACCCTGCTCTGAACTGTATTAAAGAGGATATTCACATACATTTCATCCCCGTCTGTGAGAGCGAGGCTGGCTGGTCAGGGGGCAGCACTTGTGGCACGGGAGTGTTTCCTGGGTTGGGGTCCCGCCGGGAGCACACCCTGTCAGAGTGGGGTGTGGGCAGCAAGTAAAATAAAGCCGTGTTGGATGAAATAAAACTAAAACAAATGAAGGTCAACCGGCCAGGAATATTCCTAGTGGAGAACTAGGAAACTAGTTCCCCACACCCATGATTCAGTTACCTCCCACTGGGTCCCTCCCAGATGTGGGGATTAAGGGAACTATGATTTAAGATGAGATTTGGGTGGGGACACAGCCAAACTATATCATTCTTCTCCTGACCCCTCCCAAAATCTCATGTCCTCATATTTCAAAACTAATTATGCCTTCCCAATAGTCCCCTACAGTCTTAACTAATTGCAGCATTAACTCAAGAGTCCATGGTCCAAAGTCTCATCTGAGACAAGGCAAGTCCCTTCTGCCTATGAGCCTATAAAATCAAAAGCAAGTTAGTTACTTCCTAGATACACTGGGGTTACAGGCATTGGATAAATACGCCCATTTCAGATGGGAGAAACTGACTAAAACAAAAGAGCTACAGGCCCCACAGAAGTCCAGAATGCAATAGGGCAGTCATTAAACCTTAAAGTTCCAAAATAATCTCCTTTGACTTCTAGGTCTCACATCTAGGGCATGCTGATGCAAGAGGTGGTTCCTATAGTCTTGAGCAGCTCTGCCCCTGTGGCTTTGCAGGGTACAGGCCCCCCTCCTTGCTGTTTTCATGGGCTGACATCGAGTGTCTGTGGCTTTTCCAGGTGCACAGCGCAAGCTGTCAGTGGATCTATCATTCTGGGGTCTGGAGGGTGGTGGCCCTCTTCTCACAGCTCTACTAGACGGTGCCCCAGTGGGGGCTCCCAACCCATATTTCCCTTCATACTGCCCTAGCAGAGGTTCTCCATGAGGGCTCCGCCCCTGCAGCACACCTCTGCCTGAACATCCAGGCATTTCCACACATCCTCTGAAATCTAGGCAGAGGTTCCCAAACCTCAATTACTGTCTTCTGTGTACCCAAAGGACCAACACCGCATGGAAGCTGCCAAGGCCACATAAATATGCACTCAGGGTTGAGAAACACCACCACTGACACGGCTCTATGCACAAGAGGAGGCGAGGGACTCTGAGTATGAGGAAGGCCGACTCCACACCCCTGTGGATTGTGGGTGGAAAAATGAACACTAAAAACAAACAACGTAAACAGTAAAACCAAAGGAAGGAGACCGTTTCAGTGGCCCAGGAGAAATGATGACATCAGGTCCCCCAGCTCAGGGATGGCAGGGACAGCAGAGATCAAGGCTAAGACACGCAGCAGACACCAAGGGCAGCACTGCACTGGGAGTGTGGAGCAGGGCACGCAGAGTGGTGCCTTCATCCTGGCCCGGGTCAGCTGAGAGTGTGGAGGGGGTGCACAGGGTGGCACCCACATCCCCGGCCTGGGTCACCAGGGAGTGCAGAGAGGGGCATGCAGGGTGGTGCCCGCATTCCAGCCCACATTCTGGTAGGTGGTCCAGGTCCCAGCAGAGGCTGACAAGGACCCCCCATCTCACTGCAGGGGCCATCGTGGCTGGGAGGGGCTGTTGGGGGCTTTGTAGCTTTTAGAAAGAGGAGAAAGTTCCTCAAATCACCCGCAAAAATGATCTCATTTTCTTGGAACTTTGAGAAATCTTCTTAGCAGAGAACAAAACCTTTCACTCTCTAGCAAAAGAAAAAAGGCTCGAAACGCAAATGGCTTCTGGATGCCTTGTGCCGATGGGCACTCGTCCTCCTGGAAGGGCAGCCATTCCATCAGCAGGAAGTGCAGCTGGCAGAGAGTGGGGGCCACGTTTCTGAATCCAGGAGGAGAAGCCATTGAGGAAAAGGAAACTCAGGACATCGAGGGGCACAGGTGGGTGTGGGGCTGGGTCCAGTCTGTGCACCCTCTGTTGTCATTGTGTGCTTGACCTGGGCCCTCACGGATGCTGGATGTTGCTCTGGGCACCACAGCGAGGGGTGGCCCCACCATGGAGCACCATCATTGTCATGGTCACCTCACGTGTAGCAGGGTTCATAGGCCTAGAAGCAGCTCCATTCAGGGGGGTTTGCTTTGAGGGACATTCCTATCAGCAGCTAAAACGGAATCCATGGCGCTTAACCCTGCAGTATGAAGTGGGTTGGATTAGTAGACACTGTCTGGCCGGACGCAGTGGCTCACGCCTGTAATCCCACCACTTTGGGAGGTCGAGGTGGGCGGATCACCTGAGGTCAGGAGTTCTAGAACAGCCTGGCCAACATGGCAAAACCCTATCTCTGCTAAAAATACACAAATTAGCCAGGTGTGGTGGTGGGTGCCTGTGATCCCAGCTACTCAGGAGGCTGAGGCAGGAGAATTGCTGGAACCTGGGAGGCAGAGGCTGCAGTGAGCCGAGATCGCGCCATTGTACTCCAGCCTGTGCGACAAAGCAAGACTCCAAAAAAAAAAAAAAAAAAAAAAAAAAAACACTGTCCTACCTTTGGGCAGCTGAACCTTGGCTGAGCCAGGCCTTCCCGCGTGGAATGTGCTCTTCCAGCTGCTGGCTGGAGGGGACCCAGCCAGGCCCCACGGTTGCTTCCTGTCAGAGGACAGAAGGTATATGGCCTTGGTGTTGTCTGTGTGCTCTGTTTCTGTAAAGCTGACACTCAGCAGGTGGAACGTGCCCTTCTCTAGCGCTTTTCCAGAATATTTAAAGGAAGCCTGAAGGTGGTGCTGGCCTCCCAAAATGAAGATCACTTTAGATAAAGGATGTCTTTGGGCCTTGCCCCACCATGGACCTTCCTCCTCGGGGACTCAGGGCTCTTGTGAAACTGCAGGGTCAGATTCCCTCCCCGGGGCCTCTCCCTGGCCAGTCCTACCCAGGCAGCCATCCCATCCCCCATTCAATTCAACAAAACGTTTCCCGTGCACCTACTACATGTCCTACTATGGGCACTTCAGATGCTACCATGGAATTTCATCATGAAACATATTTGCACGCTCAACTGGGAGCCGCTCCCACTGCTGGCCTTCATTTCTAATTCAGGGAAGTGCTGCGGAGGAGAGCGCGCCCCTCGTCCCTCAGTTCAGTTCCCCTGCAGTTTTCTTGCTGAGAGCGTCTTTCTCTACGACTTGATACTGGTGTCTAGAAGTGCACATTGGTCACATAAAACACCCGTCAATCACAAGCCAGCTACTTGGCCTGGCTGGCAACATAAGAACCCCAGCCTCTCCTACGTCTGGGGAAAATGGTTGCGGGGGCTGAGGAGGGGGTGTGCCAGCCCCAACTTGCACCGTTTAACTCCAAGGCATTCAGATGGTGGAGGCTGACATGGAGTCTTGGCACCAACCCAGCGGCGCTGGCAGGAGCTGGGGCAAAGCCCACACCAGCCCTTGGTACTCATATCTCAGGCATGGGTCCTGAGCCACCCAGCACCCAGAGAGCGTCCTCCTGGGAGGCGTGTGTAGAAACTCAGTGACTTCTACGTGGTTTTGGAACCGAACTCAGGAACTCCTGAGGGCTAGAGATATGTATCTGTAGAACTTTAGTTTCTGTGTAACAGTGTCGTAATCTTGAGTTCTGTGTCAGAGATCACCTAAAGCATTTATACAGGTGCAGGTTGTCACTGAGCAGCCGTGGTTCCCGGCGCTGTCAGAAGGAGCTTGGGCTGGAGCCGTCTGTCCTGTTGGCACCAGGTCTTCCCACACACGGCCTATCCATGGGAACTACAGTCCTCTCAGCCCTGCTGGGGATGCATCCTCACGCTCCATGGAAGAGCTCTCACTACCCAAACCACTCACTCCAAGGTGGGGGTGGAAAGCCCAGAGACTGTGCAGACGGTTTTCTTCTCACCACTGTCCCCACGCCAGCCCAGGCAGCAGCAGCCACTTTCCCCACATGCAGAGTCAGACAGACCCGAGGAGTCTCAGGAGCCTGGTGCATTCCTCCTGCCTTCCGTGGCACGTGTCAGATAAGACATTCAGGCTCTGCTTCTCGGGATGAGCCTTTGCGCTCGGGACTCACCAGTTGAACTTCCATAATCCGAGAATATGAAATCCGGAATGCTCCCGTGGGTATTTATTTTGAGCATCTGTAGGCACTCAAACATTTTCAGATTTTGGACTTTTGGATTAGGGATATTCAACCTGTTGTTGGTCAGACTTAAAAAATGTGTTCTGTCAGTTTCTCTTTTAATTGGTGAGTTTAATCCCTTTTCATTTAAAGTAATTTCTGATAAGGAAGGATTTACTGCTACTTTGCTGCTGGTTTCTGTATGTCTTATACCTTTTTTTATTCTTCAGTTCCTCAAATATTGCCTTTTTTGTTTTTTTAAATTTAATTTTTAGTGTGCTGCTCTGATTCCCTTCTCATTTTCTTTTTCTGCACGTTTTTTTTGTTATTTTCTTAGTGGTTACCATGGGAATTACAATTAACACTCCACATTTATCACAATGTAGTTTGAATTCATGCCAACTTAGCTTCAAAAGCACACAAAAACTTCTGAATATCTTCCTTCCCAGTTTTATGTGGCTGTGTCACAAATTATCTCTTCCTACATTGTATGCCATTAACATAGATTTATAATTATTGTTTTATGCATTTGTCTTTTAAATCGTGTAGAAAACAAAAGGAGATACAAACCAAAGCTACAATACTGGCTTTTATATTTAACTATGCAGTTATTTTCTGGAGTTCTTCATTTTCTCATATGACTTCCAGCTGCTGTTTAGAATTTCAGCCTCAATGACTTCCATTTCAGCCTGTATGACTCCTTTGGCATTTCTTACTGAGCTGGTCTACTAGTGACAAACTCTTTCACCTTTTGCTTCTATGGGAATGTCTTAATTTTGGCTTCATTTTCAAAGGACAGTTTTGCCTGATATAGAATTATTGGTTGACAGTTATTTTTCTTTCAGCACATTAAATACATTAGCCCACTGCCTTCGGGCCTCCATGGTCTCTGATGAAAAATTGCTGCTGGTCTTATTGATGATCTCTTGTGCAATATGAATTGTCTCTCTCTTGCTGCTTTCAAGTTTCTGTCTTTGGCTTTTGATGGTTTGATGATAATGGGTCAGTGTGGATCTCTTTGAATCAATTCTACTTGGAGTTAGTTGAGCTTCTTGGATATGTATGTTCATGTCTTTCATCAAATTTGGGACAGTCTTGATCAGTATAACTCTATAAATGATTTCGGCAGCTTCCTTCTGGAAAGCCAGTCTGGCCTAAAGGTACTAAAATAGGGTTCCTGTTTGCACTGGTTTTTCAGGGAACCACTAGACACCTCAAAACACACAGCCACAGTTTTTTGAGAACAAGGTCCATACTGCCCCCTGGTACCACCACATCTCACCAGGAACTCAGGCCACCAATCCTGTGGCTGCTGTTGAACTGAGGAATGGGGAATAATAGGTGGACAAGCAAAAACCCCAGAATGCTTTTTAACCAATATTTAGCATTCTCTTTCCTGATTCAGCACCTCCTGGTTGCTACTGGTTTTTAAAAAAAATAAATTAAGAATCCGAGAACAGTCACTTCTGTCTGTTTTTGTCAGCTTACTAGTTACTTCAGTGGAGGGACAGATCCTTGGAGCCACCTGCTCTGCCATTTCCATGGCACCACTCAACCTGATGGAGTCTTTGGCACATTTGGAAGAAGTTCCTCTTTGACAGACCTTGTCGTGTCCTGCCCACATCCCTGCTGCCCATCCTGTGCCTCCCTGCAGCTCTGTGGGGCAGCTCCCTTCTATGCTGATGGCTCCGGCCTTGAGCACCTGCCTCCGTCTGTCTGAGCTGAGCAGCACAGTGGCCCATGCTGAAGGCAGGCCAGGACCACTCAGGAGTTCTTCAGAGTAAAGGCTGGGATTCAGTGTATAGGCACCCCTGCTTCTTTGCCCCTCAGATGATTTGAGGCATAGCCCACATGCCTCTCAGAGGGTCCGCAGTTAGGGTCGGGCCCCAGCTGTCCACACTGGCAGTGTGTGCATGAGGGTTGGGCCCCAGATGTCCACACTGGCATTGTGTGCGTGCAGGTCAGCCTCCGCTGTCCACACTGGCGGTGTGTGCATGTGGGTCAGCCTCCGCTGTCCATACTGGCGGTGTGTGCTTGCACTTCATGGCTTCTACCCTTCTCAGGCTCACTGTCCCATTCTCTCACTTGGCTCCTAGGATCATCCTCCAAATAAATAAGCCACATTCTTATTGCAGGATGTATTTTTGTGGAAACACAAAAGTAACCTCTACCTTAATTCTTCAAAGTGTTGAATCCCACAGTGGTGACACTATCCCTGTGGCTGCTGGACTAACTGTCATAAATGGCTCAGTCCACAGGGCCCTGACACAGATAGCCCAGGCAGCCAGTGGGGACCATCCTGTTCCGCAAGGTTACGCGCCCTCGGGAGCTGCTGTGGGCCTTCCCTTCTGGGCTGCGTGCTAACAACTAACAGCCCCTCAGTGGTGTCCAGATGCATCAACATGGGACATGCAGAGTCTTCATTTTGGGACAAAATAGGCATGCATGAAACGGTGTGAACAAACAAGTATGCTTGGTCTCAGTGATTTCATTCAGTGCATACTTATTTTTCCTGCTGAGTTTCCCGGATTGAAGAACTCTTGTCCCTAAGGACCAGCTGGAGTTTACTTTTTTTTTTTTAGTGTCTTGTCAAACACAGAAAGAGCTCCCAAACTCCCACGAGGCATGGGCCAGCTTGAAGAGGCTTCAGATGGCTGCTGTGGTTGTTTCACAAGACTAGAAAAGCATGGTTGTTTCCCGCCTGCAGACCCCATCCTCCTGCCTCACTGTCAGCTGTTTCTGTCATCTCAAGATGAGCGGCAAAGCAGGAAAGAGAAGTTTGAAGCCAGGAGCTCCTAAGTTTGCCCGAGTCTTCAAGGGCCAGATTAGGAATCTGTAACTACAAGGCTCACACAGTTGGAACTAAGAGGTGGGACGGCTGAACGGAAAGGCAGAACCTTCCGGAACCTGAGCTGGGCACAGCAAGGGGGGTAGGGATGCCCAGGAAGGGGGAGGGCACCCAGCTTGGCTCCTGAGAATGTCCCAGCTGTTGGTGTCCCATCGTCTGATGGGACAGCTGAGGCCAGGAAGCGGCGCAGCTGGACTTGCTCTTTAGGAGGAGGCTTTGGAGAGGTGGGGAGGCTGCATTGTCTGAGGTGGGAACAGCAGGCTCAGGGGCCGGGTCACAGAGGTGGAGAAGAGTGAATGTGTTAGAGAAACATTCGTGAGGAAAGAAAAGTTGGTTTGTCAGATGCCAGGGTGGAGGGGCCGTAGGATGGAGGGGCCTTCAGATGCAAGCGGGGTTCTCGGGACATGCAGGGTCCAGATGCCCATGGGGGCTGGCTGGGAGTGGCCAGCAGTGGAGGCTCTGAGTCTAGAAGAGACCCCAGTGCAGTTGGGGATGTGGCTGCTGTGAATGTGGGGGTTGAAACCAGGAGGGTGCATGAGGCCACTCTGAAAGGAGGTGACTGGGGAGAGAGGAGTCAGCCCTGAAAACCGAGCTCTTGGGCCTCCTCCGGGATCCCTGCTCCATCTCTGACCTCTCACCACGTTCCTCCCACACCAAACGCATCTCCAGCCCACACAGGGCGGGTCTGCAGCGTGACTCATGAGAGGAGGAAGATGGGTAGAGAGGCAGAGCGCGTGGGCTGGAGCAGTGAGCCATCGTGGTGGGGTCACGGCTCTGGGAGCCGGATGGAGCGTGGTGCGGTCACGGCGCCGGGAGCCGGACGGGATCTGCTCGGCACAGTGTCTGTTTCAGAGTCTCTGTTCACTGTGTAAACACTATGCAGGAGTGTAGACCGCGTGGCGTAGACACCGCGCAGGCTGTGGACTGGATACTACGTGGTCTGTGTTGCAGACGACGGCGCCTGCCCCCCGAGAAGCACACGGCCTCCCAGCTGGCGAGCCAGGGCACCAGGTGGGGCTGCCTGTCCCCACAGCACCTTGCCATGGAGAAGACGGAGTGCGTCTCTGTTCTGTGCATGTGGACCCGCCGGACAGTGGTCGCTGGCCTGGTGACTGGATCACCCAACAAAGAGGATTCTTGTCTCTGTTTTGGGGTTCCAGTCTCCATGGACATATTTCGACCCTTTTAAGACTGTTTCTAATCAACACGTCTGGGGATGCTTCTGATTTAAATGCTGTGCTTTTGAATAATTATTCTATTAGCAGTAGTGTGGATGCTTGTAAGAAGTTTTTCCATTAGACTTTTTAAAAAAGAATTTGCCAACAGATCCTTTTCCCACAAACTTAGGTTTCGCTCGATAAACACATATTTGTGTTACTTAACACAACAATTCAGATGAATCGCTCCACCCTGTACTGTAGTGAATCTAAGGTTCAATCAATGGCGGGAGTGGGTGCTGCACCCCCTTGGGACTGCTGGGCCATGTGTTGGTTAAGCTGGACGTGACCCCGGGGACGGGCTGGTGTTCGCGTCGCGCCGTGCTCAGTCTTTGTCAAACACCATCAGAATCACTTTCTGTGGCAAGGAAAGAGCGTTCCACCTTCCTTCCCCATGAAGGCGTTTGCAGCATGACGGCCGGGCATCTGGAGCCTGTCCTGGGGTCACAGTGTCTGTAACTGGCAGTGTCAGGTTCAAGTGAGAGCAGCTTTTAATACTTACTGGAAACGTCAAATGAAGCCCAGTGTCCCCTTAGAAACACTGGTTTAAAACCCTTACCACATGGAGAAAAGTGGCAGAGGAGGAACAATAGAGTCTGAATGGATTTAGTTAAAAACACATAAAAAGGTGAACTATGATAAAAATAATAGGGAGTCAAAACAGATACAAAATCACGGAAAGGGGACAGCGTGCCGATCAAGTTGACCCTTAAACACCTGCGGCCTTAGTGACCTCCCATCCTCCTAAGAGGAGGCAGAAGCTTGGCCCAGGGAGGCTGAGCCGGGCCTTCCATGGGAGTGGCGCTTCCTCAGTGGAGGAGGTCGGGGGCTTCAGTGTTCTGGAAGGGGCCTTGGCGTCAGCGGAGGGGCGTTTGGCCTCTAGGGGCTTTGGCATCTCGGGGGGACTTCACTGTCTTGGAGGGCCTTCTTTGGTGTCTGGGCAGGGGGCTTCAGCATTTTGGGGAGGCCTCGGTATGGGGGACCTACATGTCAAGGGGGGTGTCTTGGCATCCAGGGTGGGGGTCTTGGCATCCAGGGCCTCCTCAGAACCAGCAGGTCCAGGAGCAGGGATGGGGAGGAGGTGGGGCTGAAGCTGCTGCCACGCTGAGCCAGCAGATGCTGCTTCCTGTGGACTAGGGGCATTGTTAGATTTCAGTGGCAGTAAGTGATCCTGTTGGCCGTTACTGAATTTAAAGGGTGGAGCCTTTGTCTAAGTCAGCCATTCAGAAAGTACCATCTGGAGCATGGGAGGTCCCTGAGACCCTCTGAGGAGTCCGCAGGGTCAGACATTTTCCTAGCAAAGCCCCAGGGTTCTTTGCCTGTGTATCCTCTTCCCGGGCTGGGATGTGTGAGGATGTCACTTTGAGGCCGGTGGATTGTGTGCTGTGTGTTCTTGGGTCTCGGAAACATCTCCATTTAATTTTGGTGCAGTGTGATAGCCACCGCTACAGACGCCCAGGCCTTCCGGGGCCTTCAGTCATTCTTAAGCCTGCGGAGGCGGGTGAGGAGCCCCAGGCCTGGTCCTCCCGCTGTGCACGCCCACTGCCCATCACAGAGCCCGTCGCTTGCCAGTCCTTGTTGAGTGCGTGGAAATGCCGGGGTTGGGAGCCGGTGTGTTTGACTTTGGGAGTGAAGGGTGGAGACCCAGGGCCCAGTTAGGCCACAGTGATAAAAGGTGGCCTGGGTGACACTGGTGGGAATGAGAAGGAAGGACGAGATTGAGCCCCTGCTACCACCTGTCGTCAGAAGTGGCGCGAGGATGACCGATAACCAAAGCCTCCTTCCTGGAGGAGGTGGGGGCAGCTCCCCATGAGCGTGGGGTTCTGGGGGTGTGATCTGGGGCAGGACAGTGAGAGGCTGGGAGGGGACACACTGCATTTTTAGATACTTGCAGATGTACAGGTGAGCACAGAGGAGCTGGGGTCTGGAGCTTCTGAATAGATACTTGCGGATATACAGAGAGTGTGGAGGAGGTGGGGTCTGGAACTGGTGAATAGATACTTGCGGATGTATGAGTGAACACGGAGGACCCCGTGTGTATAGAGTGTGCTGAGGACCCCCCTGTGTGGAGGGTGCGCTGAGGACCCCGTGTGTAGAGGGTGTGCTGAGGATCCTGTGTGTAGAGGGTCTGCTGAGGATTCCACTGTGCCAAATCCATCCATTGGGTTCGTGGGGACCTTGGGGAAATGAGCTTCTCCCTCAGACTCTCTGATTGCTACATGGGGGACCATCGACCAGAACTGAGGGGCCTGCACAGAATGCCATTTCATGGCTTTGGACACTGTGTCCCTCAGCCACTGGCGGGTGACCCAGACATAGCTGGCATGGTTTTGCAAAGGACGGCTACTTGTGAACTCACCCAGATGTGGGCAAGACTATTTCTTCCACTCTGTGAAACTGTCTCATCCAACCTTTGATTTGACAGATGAAGGAACAAAGTTTCTCTAAGCTGAACTCACCTCCACCAAGAGCGTAACGTGGCCCTGAAACTCAGCCTCCCACACGCTCCCCTCCTCTTGAGAACCACCAATGCCAGCCTGCACCCAGATGCCGCTGGGTACTGCCTCCTGCAGGGTACCGCCTCCAAGAGCATGGGGGCTCTGGCCATTGAGGGAGCTGGGCCAGTGCCCCCCATAGCAGCTAGCCCTCTGCCCCCTTCTGTAAGACCGCTGACCCAACCACCAGAGGCCCGTCCATGTGTGAGCACTTCTGAGCATTTTTGTGCTTCAGGCACTGCACCGGGTGCTGGGGGTCACCAGCCTGGGTCATGCCCGGGTAGCTCTCAAGGCGTTTATGGCACGTCAGGGCCAGGAGGCCAGATGTCAGCCACGGTTTGTGTGGTGAGAGGCACTGACCACCAAGCAGGTCAGCAGTGAAACTGCTGTGGCACAAACTGACCAGTGCAGGCGGGTCCTGCTGCTGCCTTAGCCATCCTGACGCGGAGACAGCACTTGCTCCATTTATTGCAGTTCCCTTAGGGGGTCTCTGCTTTTCCTCCACATTTCTGAGCACCTAGGAGAGCATCTTATGTGCTCAAACTCAAGATTTATGTGTGCAACGGAGGGATGAGGGAGTATTTGCCTGGAAAAGTTTAAGTATCTAAAGCTTTAACCATAACTTGTTAAAATGTGAGGTCAGGTCTCTGGAGGTTCTGCTCTGCTTGGGTCTGTCGGGCTTCCAGATACAGCGTCGTGACCACCACCGCCCTCCGCCGTGCTGTCTTAGGGAAGTTCATTCCTTGTTAGAAAACAGTCCTGCGTGGGGGACGCAGCCTCTGCGGTCTCGATACTCGGTAGGGAGAAGAGCGCGATGGGTCATGCTTTGCAGGGTCTGCGGGGAACGGAAGTGCCAGCTGACATGAGTGAAGGGGACAGAGGGGCCAGGCCCTGCACCTGCCTGGAGCCGCTGTTCTTGTGCTGGGAAGACAACAGGCCTCAGCAGGGAGAACCGCTCAGGAAGATGGCCCCCGAGGACTGTGTAGTAAGAAGGAAGAATTAGAAAAAACAACCTGTCAGCAGCGGATGTTAAGGCTCCCTGGCGTGCTGGTGACGGACTTGGTAGGAGGCAGGTGCGGGCAGCGCTGCTCCGAGAAGTCTGGTCCCGTGCGTGGGGGTGGGGGGTGGGACTGGCAGGTTTTCCCAGGCACCGCTAGAGCCAGTCTCAACACACACACTCGTGTCTCCCAGAGATGCTGCGTGGCATGCCTAGGCCACCCCACTGCCCAGCAGCATTGTTAGGAAACCCACCCACCTCCTGTACCTGGGGACGTGTCTGTCATTCTGAGGCGTCCTCCCCATCAGCCTGGCCTGTCCTGCAGAGAGCATTGTATCCTGTGAGGAGGTGGCGCTCCGCCTGGCTGCATAGCAAGGCTTGAGCATGGAGATCAGGTGGTAAAGGGGGGCAGAGGCCTCGGAGGGCGACCTTGGCAGCACCTGGCCACACACTGACCCCGCTCCGTGCAGAGCCCAGCCGGGGCTGGTCTCCAGGGCAGCTCTGTTCTAGCACTTTCTGTGGCAATAGGATGGCCCAGGTGTGTGCTGTACAGCAGACAGCCACCAGCCCCGGTGGCCACTGAGTGCTGGAAACCTTGCCAGTGAGATGGGGGACCTGTGTCCTTTTTTATTCTATTTTGTTGTAATTCAGGATTTGGGTGTGAGTTGACACAGGGCACTGCAGGGGCTCATCATCTGCGTGGATCACAGACAAGAAAAAGTTTGCTCCGATGCTCCCAAAGAGCCTCCCTCCTTCCTTCAGCACTGATGTGAGCATCTGGGCATTTCCTGTGGGCCACTCGGCAGATTTAAAACACCCCCTTTTACCGTCAGGGTCAGATCATCCTGCATAAGTGCCGACACCCCAAAAGGTGGTTCTTTTTATTCAGAAACGGTGACGCCTGGTGTACTAGAAGGATAATGTGTCTTTGATATTAAAAACAATTTTTGGAAAAGAGTTTCCCCAAATCTCATCAGTTTGACATAACGTAAACACTTCACATTTAATTTATCGATGTGGTGCATCTAATAGTAACAGCTGAGGTCTTCGGTGCAAGGCAGACCTGGGTCACGTCCTGCCTTTGTGTTTTCTGTGTGGCCTCGAGCAGACGGGCAGCCTCCCGGGCCTCTCCTTCCTGTCTGCAGAGGGCAGGCAGCGGTCTGCACGCGGTGTGGCTGGGCCTACGGGCCTGTCACAGCACGTGCCCCTCACACCAGCTCTCTCTTGTGTTCCTGCTGAGCAGCAGCTCGGGAACCTTTGGGTGGGATCCCCCGGGCAGAAGCAGATGCCTCTGAGAGCCAGCAGGGACGACGCCCAGGCACGTGCAGCCGCCTCTGCGCTCAGGCTCCTGTGCTGTGTCTCCCCTGATCCCCACTGCCGTTCAGATGCAATTTCCAGCCAGTGGCTGCTCTGGCTTTTCTGAAACAGCCAACTATTCAAAGCGAAGGAAACCTTTGGTAAAGTGTAATCTGTGCGTGCGTTTGCCAGCCCCACGCGGGGGGCCCACGCTGAGGTGACCTCCTCTGACCACAGCACTGCGCCCTCGCTGGGCGGCTCTTAGCTCTGAACAGCTGGGGGTCACATGGTGCAGAAAAACATATTTAGATGGCCCCACCACACACTCTGCTTCAGATCTGCGTGGCTCCGCGTGCCGCACTGCTTCTAATTTCCAGCTTGACAATGTCAAAGGCAAATAAAGCAGGAGAGAGACCGGGAGCACGTCACACAGTCGTGAAGTTTCCGATCACAGGGTTGCGTACGGTGCTTCTGACTCACGGGGCTCACGTCGCCAGGCACGAGGGGACGGGTGACAAGCAGGTTTCAGGTGCGCGGGACTGTTCACACAGACTCTGCGGCGTCTTTGTGAACATGAATCCATTCATCTTTTCCTAGCTCTTTAGGCCGACAGGCAGTTGGTCTTTCCAGGCCCCAGCTCAGGCCAAAACCCAGAGAGGCCGCGCCTGCTCTCAGCAGCTGGCGAGAGTCCGGAGCAGAACCTTTGGACTGAGAGCCCCTGCCTGGCTTTTTAAGCGGGTTCTTCTGAGTGTGAAAGGTGGAGCGGCCACACTCAGGAGCGCCATTGTGAGGGATGAGAAGCCGCAGTGCAGGCGGCTTTATTCTCTCATCCTGCGATTTCTGTCTTCTCTGTGCCTGACTACAGTGGCTTCGTAGTAGCCGATGCGATCTGCTCCAAAAATCAAGGGCATGGCTATTCTCGCGCCTTTCATTTCTTCAGTGAATTGCCCTGGTCCCCACGTGCTCAGTTAGAAAGAAATTCTGCATCCACCTTTAAAACCTTCCTCTGCCTTTCCTCAGCACTGCTCACTTTGGGTAAATAAGCAAAAGCTGTTTTTCTAGGCTATCCAGCCCCCAGTTTTGAACTTGACTCACCTGTGTGTGCCGGCTCCAAGTTCACTGGCCACTCTCACCTGCGTGTGCTAGCTGCAAGTCCTGTGGTCACTCGGGCTACGGACCCGCGACGGCTGTGCTCACCGCAAGTTCCAGGCACCCAGGTGCAGAAGGAGCATAAAGATATTGTCAGCGCCATGGGGTTCGGGGGTCAGGAGGGCTTCCCAGAAAAGGCGGCCCAGGCTGAGTCTGGGAGATGAAGAGAAACTGCCCCAGGGAAGGGGCCTGGCATGCAGGTGAGAGGGGCAGGCAGGAAGACATTCCACAAGAGAACAAACACTGTTTACAGATGAGAAAGAGGTTATGTTTATGAAAATTCCCATGACTGGGCGTGGCGGGAAGGCAGGGAGAGGTGGGAAATGGCAGGATGGCCTCATACACTCCCTGGAAATTCTCCAAAGGGATGAGGAGCCTTTGAAGAGCTTTGCACAGGGTTGCATATGTGTCCAGACCTGTGCTGTAGACCCCACCCCGGCTTCCAAGTGGAAGAGTGACTAGAAGTGAGATGGACTGGCGCTCGGGAGACCAGTGAGGGGCGGTGGGAATCCAGGAGACAGAGGTGCCTCCATGGAAGAGAAGGGGGTGGGTGGCCTGAGAGCTGCAGGGAGGATGCTCAGGGGGTCTGGCGGAGTGACTGATGGAGTGACTGATTGGATGCAGGAAGAAGGGGAGGAAGGAGTCCAGGAGAGTCTGGTTTGGGAGGTCGGGTGAACATGACAGGGGAACAGAGCCCGTGATATACAGCATCTCGTCACCTCGAGAAAGCAGAGAGCTTCGGCTCATTCAGTCTCAGTCTTTTCTGACTAGTTGATGCAAAATCAGTTCAGACTTTCATGTAGCAGCAGCAGTGAAACTCAGTGAGAAAAAATTCAAGCATCTTTGTACCAGAGAACCGTGGCAAGGAGTTAAAGTAGGGAGAATGTTTGCATTTGCTGTGGTAACACGCCTATGATTGATTCATTCTCTTTTGGATTGCAAAGCACATGGGACAAAATGGTGTTGCTGTGCCCATAAGGATGGCCAGGGCCCCCAAGGGAACAGCACAGATGCTGACGGCTCTCAGGGAGTTCCAATTTTAAAAGCAAGGGGTGGACCATCGCTAGGTTCCTGTGCTGTACCCAACAGAGTGTTCAGCATGTATCCAGAATTGCTAAACACATGAAGAGGTGGGAAATCAGGACCTGTAAAGAGAAAAGAAAACCCCAATGATACAGACACTGAAATAAACCAGACAAGGACTTCACAGTGATTCCAGATCCGTCCAGGAACTTAAAGGAAAAGACACAGACGAGTGGACACGTGGGAACCTCTGCAGAAAGATGGAGGCTATGCAGAAGCGCCACGTGGAGATTTTAGAAAGGAGAGCCTGTAAGATGGGAAACTCACTGGATGGACTTTACAGCAGGTCAGAGACTGAAGAAGAAAGACTTGGCAAACTTGGGACAGATCCATAGAAATTATTGCATCTGGAGGACAGAGAAAAATGTCACAAAAAAAGAGCCAAAGTGGCCTCCAGGACAAAGTCAAGTGGTTCGACCTGCGTGACAGCTCCAGAAGATGAGCAAAGAAAGGTGGGACACAAAAAAGAAGAATTAATATTTGAAACCAGCGCCCCTACCCGCCCTCAACCTGGTGAAAAAAAGAAGATCAGAGAACCCCAAGCAGAGTAAATGCAAAGAAGATTAACATAAGCACATTTGTTGTCAAAGTGCTAAAATATCAAAGATAGAAAATCTTAACAGCCTGGAGGAGGGACATTACATTCCCAGGAGCAATGATATGCCTGAAGATTGATTTCATTCTTCACCAGAAACAACAGAAGCCAGGAGACAATTGGACAACTCTTTCAAGTTCTGCAAGGGAGGAAAAAAAAAAAGTTAGCCCAGAGTTCTATCTCTGGCAAAAACATGTTTCAGTATAGGGTAAAAGAAACCTGCGTTCGTGCCAGCCCATCCCGAGAGAATCTGCCGTGTTAGGTCTGCACTGCACAAAATGCCGTGGAGCTCTTCCGACGGATGGGAAATCATGGCAGATGGAGACCCAGGTCCGCAGGAAGGATGAAGAACCCAGGAACTGGCAGCAGAATGAAAGCTTTGTGAGGAAGTGAGACGGCCCTGTGGGCTCTGGGAAGCAGGAGGTCCGAGACCTGACGCTTTGCTCCTCACTGCCAAGTGAAGAGTCCCCATGTCAGAGCAAAGATCAGGTCAGAATGGAAACAAAACAAACACGAGATTTTTTTTTTTTTAAAGTAAAAATCAAAGTGGACTGTTCCACTATAGTGGGGAAAAAATTCCACAAGCCAGTGACTTCCAGTCAAATGCATAAACACTATCGAAGCAAGCTGATGTGCAAATTGACTTGGCCCAGATTTTCTTTCCCTCTCTCTGCTCCCATGGCTTAGTTGAAGGGGAACGAAGGATAAATTACCCACACTTGACAACTATAGCCATTACTACTTAAATCTTCTCACATTGGATATTCTTTATGTTAAAGTCAAGTACATTCTTAATACTAGTTGATTCAGATAAGAATCATCAATTCGTGCTAAAATGAGCGGCCAAAATTCTGGGGAACCACAGTATAGCTCTCATCACAAGATACGATCAGAAAAAACCACCATGCACAGTTCAGAAAACAGGCAGGCAGCTTTAACAAGTGACACCAGTGAATATCACCACCAGGACGACGGATCAGTACGTGCCCACGAGCTGATGCATGAAGAAGACAAAAGAGGATGGCCTGGCCCTGGTGTTCTCAACAAAGTGCAAAACCCACATCTATTCATGAGGCAGCCTCGGTAAACCAGCCAAGGGATGTGGTGCAAAGTGACCCAGCCCTCCTCTGCAAGTGTCAATCAGAGGGACTCACCCTTCTCTAAAACTCAATCAGAGTGACTCGCCCTCCTCTAAAACTGTCAGTCAGAGTGACTCACCCCTCCTCTAAAAGTGTCAATCAGAGTGACTCACCCCTCCTCTGAAATTGTCAGAGTGACTCACTCTTCCTTTAAAATGTCAATCAGAATAACTCGCCCTTCCTCTAAAATTGTCAGAATGACTCACCCCTCCTATAAAAATGTCAGAGGGACTCACCCCTACTCTCAAATTCAGAGTGATTCACTCCTCTTCTAAAACTGTCAATCAGAGTGACTCACCCCTCCTCTAAAACTCAGAGTAACTCATTTCACTCCAAAACTGTCAAGAGCAACTAACCCCTCCTCTAAAACTGTCAATCAGAGTGACTGACCCCTCCTCTAAAACTGTCAGTCAGAGTGCCTCACCCCTCCTCTGAAATTGTCAGAGTGACTCACTGCTCCTCTAAAACTGTCAGAGTGACTTTTCCTCTAAAACTGTCAATCAGCATGACTCTTCCCTCCTCTAAACTGTCAATCAGAGTGACTCTTCCCTCCTCTAAAACTGTGAATCACAATAACTCACCCCCTCCTCTAAAAATGTCAAAGGGAGTTGCCTCTACTCTAAAACTGCCAATCAAAGCGACACCCCATTCTAAAATGGTTAATCTCAGAAAGACCGAGAAAGACTGAGGGGTATTCTAAATTGAAGGGGGCTAGAGAGACACAACACCGGGATGCAGGGCGGGCATGGATGTTTGTTTTGTGATAGAAATGTTCTTGGGAGAAGTAGACGAATTGTGTAAGTTCTATTGATTAGATATTGGCACTGTATCAGTGTTAACTTTTGATTTTCAGAACTGTACTATGGTTATGTAGGAGAATGGCTTTGTTTTTAGGAAAGGAACACGGAAGTATTTAGAACTAGAGGAAAATCGTGTCCATCAGTTTACCTCAAACGTTTCAGAATAATAAAATACAAATATAAGCGTAAATATAAATCTCGAGAGAGATTTTGCAGGTGAGAGTAAAGCCTAAAATGTTCACATTTGAAGAATCAGGCGAAGAGTGTCCGAGAGTCGTGTATGATAGTCTTACAACTTATTTATCAAACTGACTTACGTCAAAATACCGTATTTTTAAAGGGGGAGAGGGAAGCAACTTAGAGTAACAGTAGAAAACCATGACCCACCTAAAACAGTTTCTCCTGGTGGTGGGAGAATCGCAGTTTTGCGCACATCCTTGTGCGCGGTAGAAGCTTTACCATGTTGCCCCGCCTGGCACAGCAGCCCTAACTCCTGCTGGAACCCAGACCACGGTCTCTGCTAAACTCTAGACATTTATTCAGTCTAGCTCGTAACCAAAGCTATGCCTCTCTGGATCCCAGGAGGCCCCTGCGCAGGACTGGACAGGACAGGACGGGCCTGGACAGGATGGGACGGGACGGGACGGGAGGGGAGGGGAGGGGACGGGACAGGAGGGGAGGGGAGGGGAGGGCCGCCCTCCATGGCAGCCTCTCAGCTGCTTCAGCGGGAAGCTGGTTCTGCCTCTTGCCAGAAATAAAAAAAAGAAGAAAAAGACTCTCAAAACATAGAGAATGGAATAGATATTTTGGGCAGCCAAAATAATGATTAACATTTTCCCATAAAATATATATTTCATCCCCAGGCAGCACTGCCCTGTGAGCGGCCACAGAGGACACGGTGTGCCCACTCCCATGCTGGCCTCCCTGTGGGGCTGGCACCTCAGGAAGCTGCCCACTCACCCACCCCAGACCCAGCTTTGCCCAGGGAGACTCTCAGGAACGGGCATGGTGTTGGCAGGGATTTCAGGCACCACCTCAGGCTGGGGCAGCAGGAGAAGCAGAGAAGAGACCCCTTGGCACCCGCCGGCACCCCAGGCAGAGCTGATGGTGCTCACGATGGTCACGTGTATGCTTACCACCCCGAGTTTCACACAGGAAATCGGAAACTCTTAGCTGGTTCCAGTGCGTAAACCTGACTCCAACATCCTGGGAAAGGATTGTACCCTACAAAGGGGCTAAAAGCAGCAGCTGAGTGAGCCTCAACAGAGACCCCCCTCTCAGGAAGCTGCGAATCATGGGGTGGGGGGCATCAGGGACGTTTTATTATGTGACGTTTGTGATCAAATAGGAGTGAACCAGAGTTTAATTGCTATCACTTAACATATTGTGTGCTATTAATATTTTAGAACTGTGGTCAATTGAACCCAGGGGAGGAGTGCGGGACTTCTATTTCACAGGCAGGTGCAGCTCCCACCCTGGAGGCTGACAGGTGCCCCAAGACGCCTTCTGTGGTCCTCGTGCTGTCTCTGCAGGGAGGTCCCTGAAAACACCTTGAGGCAAACCACAAACTGCATTTGTGGTGTGATTCACCTGGCTCCGCAGAACAGCGCACGTGATGGCACCATTATTATGGTCTGCGTTACCCAGGCTGAGCAACAAGGGACGGCCCAGAGCTGAGCTGGGACGGGTGTCCAGGTCCAGGTTGGGCCCGCTGTCGTGGACTGCATTCGCTTCATGCCTGGCCCCAAGCAGCCAGCGCGTCGGTGGGGGCTGCCTTCAGATTCATAGCAGTAAGCTGCCGACCTCCTGTGCCTGGTGTCCTGGGGACACCGTCGGTGGGCACTGGGAAAGATTCTGTATTCCATAGCGCTCGGAAGTCTCCCTTCTGACAACATTCATCTCAACAGACAGCACAGAGCTCCCCACCCTGCCAGGATGCTGCCCCCACCCGAATACTGCTGGCCAGAGGGACAGGGAGGTCCTATAATGGAGACTCAGAGGAAGCCGGTGAACGGAGGTCAGAGCCGGGACTCTGAAAGGAAGACAGGACCAGAGGTGGCAAAAGTGGTGAAATGAGGGGAATTCCAGGGCAAAAACTGACCAGCTGCTGTGGAGGCTGCCCTGCATGGGCATCTGAGCTTAAGCCTGGGAAACCGTCCGGTGGCTTCCTCCTGAGAGGAACGACCCGAGGCCCAAAGCCCTCAGGGACCATGCCAGGGTCTCCTGGTGCTGCAGGAACCACAGAAGAACTGACATTTGTGACTCCTGAATGCCTGTCTAGCCAGCATCCCCACCATAGGGGCAGGTTGCAGAAGGTAGCCAGAGGAGCAGAGAGCGGACGGCAGGCTGAGGCAGTGTGCTGGGGAAGAGGGGCCGCAGATTACAGGGAGGGGTCGTGCCGGGGACCACCCTGGCTTCAGCATCTGCTAACACAGCACGTGTTGCCTGGCTGGCTGACAGATATGCCAGGGAAACAAGGGTGGAAGGAAGGGTCTCACACTCCTCATTTCACGACTTTCAGCAAGACACCTGGCACCCGGGGACCCCGCTGTCCTGCCTCTGTGGTGGGCACATGAGGTTCAACCATCTCCAAATCCCGTCCTGCCTGGACGTGGGGTGGCCACACTCTGGGCATCACCTGCGGCCTGTCCGGCCCTCTGCCCCGTCCTCTCCAGGCCGCCCTCTAATCCACCCTGGCACCCCTGCCCTGCCCCACCCTCTGCCCTGCACTCTGCCCCGCCCCATCCCAGCCTGTGTCTTGCCCTCTGTCCCGGCCCGTCCCATCCTCTGTCCCGCCCCCTGTTCTGCCCTCTGTCCCTCCCCCTGTCCCATCCTCTGTCCCGCCCCCTGTCCCGCCCCCTGTCCCGCCCCCTGTTCTGCCCTCTGTCCCTCCCCTGTCCCATCCTCTGTCCCGCCCCCTGTTCTGCCCTCTGTCCCTCCCCCGTCCCATCCTCTGTCCCTCCCCCCGTCCCACCCCCTGTCCCGCCCCCTGTGCCACCCTCCGTGCCGCCCTCTTTTCATAGTCGGAACTCGCACTCCCAGCTCCAGCACCTTCAAATCCAGGTGATCTGGGATTGATCAGCCTGTGGGAGAGGCCCTGGCAGTGACGCTGTGTCGCAGGGAGTGTGCCCTGGGGTGGGTTTGCAATCTCTCTTGTACCAACCGTGTTGCGGGAACCAGTTCCTTTGGTGCTGACGTCCTAGGGAGCCAGCTGGGGCTTTCCTGAGTAGCACGCCCGTCCCACCTCACAGGAAGTGTTCAGAGCCTACCATTTTTGTCTCTGGCCCAAGCCCCCTAAGCCCAGGGAAAGGAGCCGGACCAGTTCTATCTTCCTCAGCGAGGCTGGGCACATCCTATTGGCTGTGGGATCTCCAGGAGACCAGGAGCAGAGGCCTGGATGCCACCTGCTCTGCTAGGACCATCTGAGCCCGGCAGCTAGTCTCGGGGGCAGCATGGCGGAGTGTGGGCTCTGGGTGGAGTCCTGCATCTGCCTGTGGCCTCGCCCTGGCTTTATGGTCCTGGGTGGGCCTCGGAGTCCTGTCTGCACCTTCCTCCTGCGTTGTGGTGAGACTTAAATGCGTGACTTCACATGAAGCACTGCAGCAGGGCGTGTTACCAGTAAGTGCTCAATAAATGCCACCTGTCATGACGTCCACTGCCCACAGAGCTCACGCTCCTGCTAAGGGTAGGGAAGCTCTCCTGACCCCAGCCCCAGTTTGCAAAATGGAGGTAGTGATGTGCCCCTCACTTCTTCATGGATTGCCCACCAGCATGAATTGCACAGACCCTCACCTGCGAAGGGGGTGCGTAAGAACTCATAAACATCCCGGTCTGCTCAGCCTGATCACAAACCCCAAAGGCTTCCCAGCAGAACTCCGTGGAAAATGTTCACTCCTGCTTGGAGGTCACATCTGTGTTTTAATAAAACCTCGCTTCCCCTCCTGCTTCCCACACGCCACACATGCCCGCGTGCACTGAGTGATCCCGGCAGAAGCAAAGCCTCTGCTCCCAGACACGTCCACGGGGCTTCCTGTCCCTGGGGCTTTGCTTCTAGACAGTGAACCGGTGTCAGGATCCCTGCAGCCACATTTCCAGATGCAGGGGGAGGCGGCCCTTACCCAACAGCAAATGGGGCCCATGGGGTTTCCAGCAAGATCAGCGTGAAGGCTCTCCAGGGCTGCAGGGAGAGAGGGTCCTTCCCAGGTCTAAGCAGGAAGCAAAGGGGCAGCCTTTTGAAGGGGTTGTGGGTGTTCCTGAGCGAACGCGGCTGCAGTGTGTTTAGACGAAGGGTGCTGGAGGCTGTTTAGGAGGCCCGGGATGCAGGGAGTCCCGCCCGGCTACCCAGGAACACGCAGCTGTGGGCAAGGCCCTCCCCGGCTCCACTTCTCATTTAGGTAATGTTAAATTACGTGATGTCCAGAATCCCTTCTTGCTCTTTCAACTTTTTAAAAATTCAGCAATTCCTGTCTCACATGGACTCAGAATTTGATGAGGTGTATGTGAAATCTCTAACACAGAACTGGCACGTGGTAGATGCTCCATGGAAGGTGTTTTTCATCCTCAGTTTCCTGTGGCTGTGGTTTAGTGGCGGACAGATAGAGGGATGTAATACACGGATGTAAATTAAATCCGTCCATTCGCCTCGCCTATAGACTCAAAAGCTTAGTAAAGTCTAAACCAATTTTCTGTAATTACAGGGCAAATACTGAAAATGATGACACAACCATAAAATATATTTTGTGGGGAACTAATTTCCTTATCTCTGGGAGAAGAGGTTTTAGAATTACACAGTAGAAGAGACATCTGTGGAAGCGTTTTCTGCGGCACCACGCTTTGAAGCCCTGCCCGTGTTTTCCTCGAAGCTTCCCCGTTTCCGTCACTCCGTGTGTTCCTGACGGTTTCAACGGGTGGGGATTTGGGGCCATTTCTCTGTGATGCCGTTCTAGGACCCTGACCCGCAGCTCTGGCTTCACCTGCGAGCTGGCTTGAAAAGCTGGGCCTTCTGCATCAGGGTCTGCGCTTTAACACGGTCCCCGGCGGCTCCTGGGTGCACTGCGCATCTGTAGCCCCATGTGGTTTCCTGACCGAGTCCACTGCTGGCCACCCCCAAACAGGCAGCGTTTGCCGGCAGCCAAAGGCAGCTGGAGGGCGAGGGGCCAGGCTGGGTCTGAGTTGGGACCCGGGGCCACCAGGAAGTAGAACCCATGAGGGGCTCTTCTGCCAGCTGTGATTTGGACATAGCAAATGCGGGCATTTAGATTTTCAGGATTCTGGAAGATTCTGGAGGGGATTTAACCTATTAAAGCAAGATGCTAAAGCAAGTGCCTGCATCCTGACTACATGTCAATAGCTGCATTTGCCTGTGTGAACTTCAGTGGAGGTGTTTCATCACCTAAAGCTGGTGAGAACTTGAGTCTCAGTCATGGGAGCTGGGTGAGCAGAGGGTACCATGCACGTGGCACAGTCAGTGGCCTTCCAGCTGACTTGGCAAGTCTTAAATCCACTTGCAGCAGACTTCTCACTGCAATGCCTGAAATAAAGCAAGGGGTCCTCCCCCTGTGCCGTGTAGATTCCACATGACCTCCTTTCCAGCCCCAGAAAGGGAATCGCTGTCCCGGGCAGAGATCAGGAACCAGCCCTGACTCTGGGAGGCACCTTGGCCAGTTGTGAGCAGGGACGTGTGGACAGGGCCTCTGGAGGCATCCAGGGTGGGAAATTCCATGACTGAGAACCAGGGTGGGAGGAGCAGCTGAGCTCTGGTGTCAGGGAGGTGGCTCTGCTCCCCCCGAGGGGCTGTGGTGTCAGGGCAGGTGGCTCTGCTCCCCCAGGGGCTGTGGTGTCAGGGCAGGTGACTCTGCTCCCCCCGAGGGGCTGTGGTGTCAGGGCAGGTGGCTCTGCTCCCCCCGAGGGGCTGTGGTGTCAGGGTAGGTGGCTCTGCTCCCCCAGGGGCTGTGGTGTCAGGGCAGGTGGCTCTGCTACCCTCACCCAGGGGCTGTGGTTTCAGGGCAGGTGGCTCTGCTCCCCCCACCAGGGGCTGTGGTTTCAGGGCAGGTGGCTCTGCTCCCCCCCGGGGGCTGTACACCTCGCCAGCCACAGATCAGAGGAGGCATCCTCAGCTTCGAGCCCAGGGCTGCCCTTTCCAATGCTCCAACAGAGAGTGTTTCCTTACAAGTGGAGGAGAAAGGCAGAACAAGTGTGGCTTCAATAGAGCCACTCCCAGGAAGCCCCATAGACCTCCTCTGCCCCATAGACACCCCTCCGCCTGCCTGTGGCTGCACTTCCTTCTCATCTTGTCCAGGTGAGGAGGCCGTGGATGTGATGGCCCCACCCCACCTTCTGAAATGCTCAGGACCAGGCCCCCTCCTCCCTCTACCTCCCCAACCTGACGCACAACCTTTCCCTCCCCCATTGTCCTGTCCCTGCCATGTGCTGTGGGTGTTCACAGGGTCCCCTAAACAGCGGCACCCAGAACGGAACACGGTGCCGAGATGTGGTCCCACCCAAAGAGCACACCAAAGCCCACCTTCTCTAATTCAGGACAGGACACTTCTTTTAATCCTGCTCAGGAACAGGTAGGTATGTTAGCAACCATTTTGCAAATTCAACTAAAATCTCCCCGAGTTTAGCAAAAGAACCATATTGAGTTTGACCCCAACATCCTCTGCTAACACTGTCAATTCCTAAAAAGGCAGAGTTTTCACTTTATCTCGGTAAAATTGCCTCTCGTTGGTTTCCTGGATCAGGTTTTCTTCCTGTCAGCACCATCTGCAGCACCCGAGAGCCTCTGCGAGTTTCTGGAGTTTTATCTGTCAGGTGGGGAGATGGGATGGGGTACATCGAAGGCCTGACATTCGGACATTTGCCCACAGATCACTGGAGCAGAATCTTCAGACTGTGGGCTTAGGCCTCTCCTTGAAGGAACTGGCACAGGCAGAAAGATGGATGATGTCCTTTGCATTTTTGCAACTAAATGTGATCTAGTGGCACATACTCTGTCAGGTGTGAGGAATGAGCTCACCTCCACAGGTCAGCGTGCAGGTGGCGTTTCCCAAGGCTCAGGCAGGTGGAGCGTGGTTGGATGGTCCCGGGGCCTCGCTGCCATCTCGCCCTGCCAGGACACACCCACCTGTTGTCTTCTGAGTCACAAGCATCATCATTTCTTGCCAGCTGCTCCCACCCCCTCTGCACTGGCTCGTAGGAAAAGCTTCTGGTGACTTACCTGATTTTTATAGGTTGGGGTTAAGAATAAAAAGGCCCAGTGGAGCCTTGTCTCTAATAGCAGGCAGTGTATGGTGTTGAGATAAAGATAAAAAACCCAGAATGATGTTTTATGTATAGACCTTTATTGAAACACACACAGCCTAGGCTACATTTTACATTAAACACTGGTTACACAAAAATGTGTTCACCTGAGTAAACAGTCTCTGGGGTCTTTATTTAAATGGCTTTAAGGGGAGGGAGGGATGCTTTTAGCTGCCCGTGGCAGGAGACAGTGGAAGGGTGGCTGGTTCCAGAGCAGGCTTGCTACTGGTGGCATCATTTGTAATATATATTTTCATTTTGCTCTGAAGCACAGCAAATGGGTTTTTGTAAGTGAGTGACCCCGGGATTAGCTGTGTTATTTGTGACTTAGTGAAGCAGCCAGTTGGAATATTGAAAATATTTTCCCAACTCAGGCTGGTTTCAGTGTGCCGCAGCATGCCATGACGTCGCACTTGCTGATGAATAATAAAGACGCTTGCCGCCGTGGAAGGAAAAGAACCCAACCTTAGCGCAGATGCCCCGCTTTCTTTCCCAGCAAAAGGAGCTTATATTGAGAAACCCATGGGAACAAAGTCATTCTGGCTGGTTTGTGTCCAACTAAAGAGAACATTTATCTTGTTTAAATCAGCACTTAGCAGTGGATAACTTTGCTCTTGTTTTCCATCCATAATTTTCAATGCAGTTCCAATTCTGCATAATTTTCAATTCAATTCCAATTTCAATGCAATTCCAGCTTCGCAGTAGGTGTGGTCCTCCCAGCGCAGGACTGAGGCCTGAGATCCAGTTCCCTGTTTCCCCTTCCACGCACTCTGCTCCAAGTCAGGATGCAGTGCCAGGCCCTGTGCCCTCAGCAAACCTGCCCTTCTGCCAGTCACCCCTCCTTGTCGCCATCACACAGTTTTTAAAAATAAAGATTCCCATATCAAGATGTTAAACAGAATCCTAGTCAGTCGAGTCAGAAAATAATAACCTCTCTTCAAAATTCTCCTGAAAATTTTGCTGTAGCATTAATCTTTGTACACGTAGAATGCCCTTTACCTAAAGTTTTTAAGGTATTGGAACATCTACCCAGGGGCATCTGTACTTCAAATAAAAACAAGCAACTCTTAACCTTTGTTACTTGTTTTTAGTCAATTTTGCGTTTAGCACAGTTTTACATTTACAGAAAAATTCAGCCGACAGTCCAGAGGACTCCCATGTGCCGTAGCTTCCACCCCACACCCAGACTCCCCGTTACTCCCATCCGTATTAGGATGAGCCCACATTGACGTAATTATTACTCAGCCCATAGTTTACGTGAGGGTTCACTCCTGCTATTCATCTTAGGTGGTTTTTTGTTGCTATGAGAAAATTCCTGAAACTGGGTAGTTTATAAGAAAAGAAGTTGATTTAGCTCACAGCCGTGGAGGCTGGGAAGTCCAAGGGCACAGCAGCAGCTTCTGGCAAGGGCTTTCTCACTGCGCCGCCCCCTGTAGGAAGGGCCAGCAAGTGTGTACGATGAGCTGGGCTGGCTTTACAACGGCCCTCCCGCGGCAGCCCACTCCCACAAGAATTGTCACACTCCTGCAAGAACGCAGCAGTCCCCCTTAATGAGCTCATCAGCTCTTAAAGGTCCCACCTCCAACACTGCCACAATGGTAATCAAACTTCAGCATGGGTTTCAGACGGTATAAACCACATTTGAGCCACAGCAGGATGGTACATCCTGTGGGCTTGGATGAACATATGACAACACGTATCCATCATCATAGCATCATACAGAGTGGTTTCCCTGTCATGAGAGTCCTCCTGCTCTGCCGGTTCCTCTCTCTTCCCGCAACTGCTGGTTACCCCTCCACAACTTATGCTGTCTCCAAAGTTTGTCCTTTTCCAGAACGTCTCAGCATTGGAAACACACAACATGTAGCCTTTCCAGATGGCTTCTTCCACGTAGCGATCGGCAATTGCCGTCTCTCCAAGTCCTGTGTCATGGCTTGACAGCGCATTCCCTTTTAGCCCTGAATAATAATCTGTTGTGTGGATGCGCCACAGTGTATCCGTTCACCTACTGAAGGGCATCATGGTTGCTTCCAAGTTGGGGCAATTATGAATGAAGGTGCAATACACACCCATGTGAATATTTTTGTATGGACATAAGTTTTCAACTCTGTTTGGCAAATACCAAAGAGCATGACTGCTGGGTTGTATACTAAGAATATATTCAGTTTTTAATTTTAGTAAAGTCCTACTTATCAATTGTTTCTTTCGTGAACTGTGTTTTGGTGCTGTAGCTCTAAAAAGTCATCACCAAGCCCAAGGTCACCTAGATGGTCTTTGTATCTTCTAGAAGTTGTGGTTTTGCATTTTACATCTAAGTCTGACTTTGAATTGATTTCTGTGGAGGATACAGGGTTGGCATCTAGATTCACTTTTTCATGTGAGTATCCCATTGGTTCAGCACCATGTGCTGAAAAGCTAGGTCTTTCCCCACTGAGTTCTCTTGCTGCTTTGCCAAGGATCAGGCAGTTCTGTGCAGCTGACTCTTAACTTCTGGCTTATGAAATGTATCAGTAAAACACAAGTGGTTTGGGAGGTCTCAAACATTTCAGCGTTTGTACTCGCTGGCTAGACCTTCCCATTCAAAGGAAGAAGCAGGCCAGACAGGCTCAGAGGCCTTTGCTGTATCATGAGACCCACCCCTGGATTGCCGAGTGTGTCCTCGTAAACTGTGGACGGGGCTTGGTGCTGGTGCTCCTGGGAGGTGCTGATCTGAGAATCCTTTATTCCTCAAGGTTTTGAGGTAACTTTCATGTGACACTCAGGACCTTGTGCTTTTCTTGAAGGAAGTTTCTTTGAAAAACTTTTTGTGTTTTCATATTCACCTATTCATGTTTCTTTCTTCATTCTTAGCTGGGTTAGTAATTTATATTTTCTTTGTTCGTAGTTCAATTCCTTAGAGTTCCAAATTCTTTTACAGCGATGTGTTGCTTAATGACGGGGCTGCCTTCAGAGGAATGTATCCTGTGGCAATTTTATTATTGTGTGAACATCCTAGACCGCACTTACAAAACCTACCTAGAGGCTACAGCCTCCTACACACTCAGGTTGTGTGAGATAGCCTGTTGCTGCTAGGCTACAAACCTGCGTAACGTGTTACTCTGCTAATACCACAGGCATTACATAATTGTAAGCATTTGTGTATCATCTGCACATAGAAGAGGTATCGCATTGCACTATGACTTTATGATGGCTGTGCCGTCACTAGGTGGTAGGAATTTTTCAGCTCCATCATAGTCTTATGGGACCACCACTTGTGGGTGTACATGGCTCATCATTGACCAAAACATTATTTTGTGTTGCGTGAATGTAAATAGGTATATAACTGGTCTTGTTTGCTTATAAGTCTTAAATTTCCACTGTATCCATTGGCTATGTTTCCTCCTAATTATTAATTTTTGGTAATTTTAGAATTTGAGATGTCTTACTTTTCTTGACTTTAGACTTCTAGGAGTTTATGATTCCCCCCCCCCCAAAAAAAATCAAGCTCTTGGGTTTATTCACCAATCCTGTTTTCCCTTTCATAGTTTAATTTATATTTGTATTACTTAATTTCTTCCCTTAAGTTTTTTGTTACCTGCTTACTTTGACTTCATAAATGTAGTGCCCGCTCTGTTTACTGTCCTTCTCTCTCAGCATCCCAGAAGCTCCCAGCATTCGAAACCCCCTCTGGTGAATGACGCCGGTGCCCCCCACAGCTTTTACTGACAGAGCCCTCATTCTCATGGCTGTCTATTTTGTAATTTCATTTCTGCTTCTTTCTTAACCTAAGAATTATTGAAAAGGAAATTTTTAATGCCCAGCTGATGGGAGAGCTTTGTTTTCTGTGCTTATTAATTTCTAATTTATTAGATTTTGCTTAGAGAATGCAACATTTATGGTTTTTGTGATCTGAAAACCGTGAAGGCCTTTTTTGAGACTTAATACCTGATCAGTTACATTCTTGTTTCTAGGCCGTAGAGCTTGATCAATTGCTACTGAATTCTTGTTCTGTGCTAAGGCCCTTGCTAGGACCCTTGTGGGAGCTCCAGAGACTTGTTTCTAATCAGGCTCTGGCTTTTACTGGCCCCGTGACTGCAGGTAAGTTGCTTGGCAACTGGAAAACTCTTTATCAATCAGATGGGGGCATTTAAAGTCCCCACCTCAGGTGGCTGTTGTGCGGGTTGGTGCCGGGTGCAGTTAAAGTGCCAGGCGCAGCCCCAGAACACGGGCGGCGGAGGATGGCTGCCATGAGGTCTTCCGTCCCTCGGGCTGCGAGTGCCAGCTCTTTGTCCTGTGCTCAGATCTTTATTAATTTTGATGTTTGTTTCCTGGCACATACCAGTTCATTAGCCCTATACCTTCATCTGTCATTTTAGAAACTAATATAACATTCATCTACCTAATCCACTTCAATAAATAACTTTAAACAAACTGCACGTCTTCTTGATGCTGATGTCGTGACGCTTCCTCTCTTTCTGTTCCTTTGCCTGACGCGTGTTCCCTGCGGTGTCGGTTCACGCGTGTTGCCTATAGATCATGAGTGGTTCGACCGCAGCGAGGGCACCTGTCCTAGGAGGGTCGTCCTCGCCGCGCGTTTCCGTCCATCACACTGCCCGCCCTCCAGTTCCTCCGTTTCCCTCCTGTTCCTTTGACGGTTTGCGTCTTGCCATGTGGATGATGTTTTAGTTTGGTTTTATGTTGCTCCTGGATAATCTGTTTTAAGTTCTTCACACTGTTCAAAAACAGTAAGGATCTTCAGATTTCTAATTATCGACTTCAAGAACAATACTAAGTTCCTTGTCTTAGAAGAACACTTCAGAATACCTAATTTCTCCCACATTCTCTAAGGGGGGAGGTGAAGGCCTGGTTCAGCTTCGCGTTTGCCGTTTTAAAGGGCACGTCTTTACCAGAGTCCGTGCTGATGGCTAAAGAAGAGAACAAACTAAGAAAATGCAGAACCTAAAGCTGTTTGTGCCAGTGCATCTGGGAAGAATCTTTTAGGGGCAGGTTTGAGGGCTTGTGGCTGAACATTCTCAGAAAATGTGTAGATGAGGGAATGTGGCAAATTTATCCAGATGCCTTTTAATACTAAAAACCTTAGTCAAATTTCAGTGAAATTTGCATTGGGAAAGCCAATTACATCATGAAATGGGTGGAAAATCTTATCTTCACAGCCCCCACCCTGGCTCAGCCTGCTGACTCTCGTCTAGAGATGAGCGATAAGGAAGCAGTTTCCATTTTCATCGTCGCCACGCAAGACCTGGGGCCCTCCCTTCCTCATCGCTTTTATTGAACATAGCAGTTTGCCCAGGACCACGCGTCGAAAATTGCTGAAGATAAACATTGTATTTTAAATTACTCCAGGCAACCAGGCAGATTGAAAAAAAAAAATCATTTGAACAAATCAAAAACTGAAATGTTGATATCAGATATTAAATTAATATAAGTGAGACTGAAACAATATCTAATTAAAATAATTTGAAAAATGACTTGTAAATTGAAGCTGACACTAGCTTTTACCAGCTTGTCATTATTATTGCCACGCAGCGAAGCTCCGTTTCCACCGAAGCCCCGCCCACTGGCAGAATTCACTGGAGACCTGCAGATAAGAGTCTCATTTATTTCCCCTGTTGTGGCTGGAAAACAAGAGCTGAAGAACCTTTCTTGAAACCCTGAGGAATGGAGTTTGACAAATTGACCTTTCAGTTTCCAAGGAGAAAATGCCTTTCAAATGCTCTGCTCCAATGTACACTTCTGCACTGGAGGCTGGAGTGTGTTCAGTGCCTTCGCTTCATACAGGACATTTTAAAAAGAGACAACGAGAGGTTTGGAATGGCAAAGTGAAGAGAAGCTCCCCAGCTGCGGCAGCCTGTCCTGGAGTGGCTGGGGCACATGGGCAGCCCCTGCCGTGGCGGGGACCTTCAGCCGGGGAGAGGGATGTGCACTGGACATGTCCCAGAGTGGCCGAGGTATGTGGCCAGCCCTGCCACGGCAGGGACCTTCAGCTGGAAAAAGGGACAGATATTGGATATGTCCCGGAGTGGCCGGCATGCGTGGCCAGCCCCTGCCGTGGCAGGGACCTTCGGCCAGGTAGGGGACGTGCACTGGCCTGAGGGGCTCCTGAGCATCCTCTTGAGGCCACACTTGCAACATCAGAAGCAGCCCTGAGGTGCAGTGGCCAGAGCAAGGAGCTGCGTGCTCTGCAGTGGAGCGTCAGGCACCTCTCAGAACATAAACAGGATGGACAAACGATGCGTCTTCCTGCTTCTCAAACACACCTGCTCCCAGAACTGCCCTCACTCTGTCTTAGGGATAACAGGTAATTAGAGGAGAGCAGTTCGTTGTGTTAAAACATGCACCTCTTCACAGACCACGAGAAGCCACCGCAAGTTCGAGAGACCTGGCTCTTCTTCCCAGAGCCCCTTTTTGTAATTGAGTAGCACTGGGCAAAACCCATCTCCTAGAGGTTCAAGCCACCCATCTGGGACCAGTGACCACGGGACCCTGCACAGGAGCCCGGGGCCATTTGGGGTGAGAGCCTCCGTCCCAACACTGCTGCCAGGAGGGTTATAAATAAAGAACCTGGGGAAAGTGTGGACTGGGGTGGAGGAGAGACCAGTGTCCACACCCAGCACAACAGAAAGAAAACGTGATGCTGTTTCTGGTTTACAGTCCCAGCAGGAGTCATGGCAGATTCCATGAAACACTGAATTAGCAGTTTTATATACACATCTGTGTTTAGTCATATTTAGCACAATATAAAATCATTAGATTATTTCATATTTAGCCTCCCATGAGGTTTTGCCCAAACCTGAATTAAAATGAGTTTTTATTCCATAAACACAAAGCAGCTGGGGTCGGGGCAGAGACTTCTCAGAAGATACGGGTGCTCCTGTTTCCACCGGAATGCTGGAAGAAACGGACGTTAGGACTGACCCTCGTTCCAAAAACAACACAAGTGTGAGAATATGAAGACACAGACCGTTTTAAACACATCAGTTATCTGGCAATGATTAAACTGTTGGAGATCCCAAGCCAAGTGAGAGCAGGAACCCAGGACACAGGTGGATGAGTGATGTTGCCCTTTGTTCTGACACTGTTTTCCACACCGGGTCAACTTGAACTTCGGCATTCATGACCCTGTAGGCTGTGGAGGGCAGGAGGCACTAGGACACTCCTGATATGGTAAGGCTAATAGAAGGCCTGCCACATGGAGCTGGGACCCCCAAGAACCGTGACCGCAGGGTAACGGTGACTGATGGCAGAGCCCTCTCAGCTCTCCATTGGACCGGAGGATGGTAAACTGCCTACATTCAGCACCGTTCCTGGATGCGTGTGGAGGTGGGGGCAGGGAGGGCATTTGCCCTCAGGTTATTAACCACAGCCAGGCTTCACAGGGATGTGCAGTCCGACTGCACACTGCCTGGACAGCCACAGCATCTTAAGCAGGGAATTTAGCTTCAAATGCTTGCAGGTGGGCAGGCCTCCAGATGCCTGGCAGAGGGAAAGGCAGATCCTCTCTGAAGGAATCCTTTCTTTCCTCTCCTCGTAAAGAACACCTGCAAGTAAAATTCCAAGAAATTTGAGTCCACAATAAAAAATTTCAAAACATACCAGGGAACAGGTCAAAAGTCAGTTGAAAGAATGGACAAAAGAAAGCCTCAGACATTGTAACTATCAGACATAGGACATACATTTAAATACTTTAATATGATTAAAGAAACATAAAAAGGAAGCTAAATATAACCTACAGATCAGTAGTCGTAAAAGACACTGCAATTTTTGAAGAAATAGAATATTTTAATGAAAGATATAATAGTAGAAATTCTAAACTGACAAGATGAGTTTAATAGCAGATTAGATACAGTTGAAGGGAGAATTAGAGAACTAAAAGATAGAACTAAGAAATTTTCCAGAATGCAGCCCACAGAGACAAAGAAATAGAAAATATGAAATTAAGGGTAGGAGCCATAGAGAGCAGAGTAGGAGACTCTTACCTACGATTCATAAGCATTCAACAGAATAGGAGAATCTTACCTACAATCCATAAGCATTCCAGCAGAGCAGGAGACTCTTACAATTCATAAGCATTCCAGCAGAGTAGGAGAATTTTAAATGCAGTTCATAAGTGTTCCAGCCAAAAAGGAGACTCTTACATACAATCCATAAGCATTCTAGCAGAGTAGGAGATTCTTACACATGGTTTATAAGCGTTCCAGCAGAGTAGGGGAAACTTACACATGATTTTAAGCATTCCAGCAGAGTAGGAGAATCTTACACATGGTTCATAAGTGTTCCAGCAGAGGAGAAGACTCTTACACACCATCCATGAGGTTTCAGCAAAGTTAGAATCTTAACTATGATTCGTAAGTGTTCCGGTAGAGTAGGGGAATCTTACATGATTTTTAAGTGTTCCAGCAGAGTTGGAATCTTACACACGGTTCATAAGCGTTCCAGCAGAGTGCTCCAGGGGTAATATTTGAAGATACAGTGGCAGAAAAAGTTTCCACCACTGATGTAAGACACCAGCACTCAGATTCCAGAAGCCTATGGAGCGAAAAAGACTCTACACTTCGGTGCCTGACAGTGAAGCCACAGAACATCAAAGACAGAGAGAGAATCTTCAGAGCAGCCACAGAGAGCAGATAAGGCCACAGAAAGGAAAGATGGTTTGACTTGTGGCTGATTTCTCAGTGGCAAAAATGGAACCAGAAGACAGAATAATATTTTCATATTACTGAGGGGGAAATATTAATAGTCATCAACCTACAATTGAATACCAAGGAAAAATGTCTTTCAACAATGAGGGTTGGCTTAAAAATGAGGATCAAATAAAGATACTTTCAAAAAATAGTTTGTGACGAACAAATCCTCATTTAGGTTAATTCTGAAGAATTTATTATAGGCAAAAGAAAAAATCTCATAAGGAATATCTGAGATGCAGAGGGAATAATGAACAAAAGTATATCAACATATGCATGCATCTAAGTAAAACATGGTGTAAAACGATGTCTTGTGAGGCCGAAAACAAGACAGAATTAAAATAGTCAACATGAAAACAAAATACTGAAAATAAGATGAGGGTCACTGGAGTTAAAGTATCCTAAGATTTTCGTAATTTTACAATGTATAGATGTTTAGTAATATGAGAATCTGTTACATGTGACCATCAAAATCTCTGGAGCAACAGCTGGAAGAGAAATAGTAGAACTTTCACACAGAAAGACAGTGTAGGATATGGAGATGCAGGTAAGATGTCAGAAACCACAATAAATGTAAACGAACAAAGTTTCCAGGTAAAAACAGATATATGTATACATTGTTTATGAGAGACATAGATAAAAAGACCAAAAAAGATGAAGCTACTGTAACCAAAGCAAATACAAATAAAAAGTGGCTCCTACATGGAGAGCCGATGTTAACGGGAAAGCCGTTCCCAGGGGAAGAGGCGCACTGTGTGACCGTCGGGGAGATGTGAGTCCACGCGTACATGCCCCCAGCAACATGGCCTCAAACTCTATCAACGAAAGTTGGCAAAGCCCTGAGGACAAACAGACTAACCCACGCTTGTCGTGGGAGGTTTTACACATTTCACATAGTTGTTGAGGAATCCGGAAGCCTGAGCAAAAAATCAGAAAGGGCACAGAAGACTTTTAACTGCACAAGTATTAAGGTTGAATCCAGGGGCCAATGGGGCACCTGGGGTACATCTTCTTTCCAAGCGCACATTGAACATCCACAAAAATCGACGTCTCACAAACACACCCTCATGGCCTGCCGTGGCAGCACCGTCGTGAGTGACAGCAAAGCCTCATGTGTTTGTTTGGAAAGTAAAAAACATATACTTGTAAGAAGTCATGGGTGAAAGAAGAAATCAAAATGGAAATTTAAAAACATATAACTAAACAATAATGGAAGTACTGAACTGTATTTCAAAACCTGGGATTTCCATAGAAAGTGGCAAGTTGAGAGTAATGTATCATCACCTTAACTGTTTATATTAGAAGAGAAATAAGATTAAAAGTTAAATAAGTTTTTGATTTAAGAAATTAGAAAAAGAGCAACAGAATAAACCCAAAGAGCATAGAAGGCAGGAATAATAAGATAAAAGCAGAGATTAATGAATAGAAAACAAACATAAAACAGAGGCAATTTCTTTAAAAAGGAAATTTTTTTGTCTTTTTAAAAAAACGTATAAAATTGAGAAACCTCCTCTCCCATAAATGATTTTTAAAAAGAGAGGAGGGGATAAAAAACAACATTGAGAATAAAATTGGAATGCTAATGTAGATGCTTTGGTATATAAAAGAATAACAAGGGGTTATCACGAACTATTTATGGCCATAGATTTGAAATGTTAGATAATGACCAAAATATCAGAATGAAAAACTCCAATAGCCCTGTAGCCAAGGAAGAAATTGAGTTAATAGTTAAAAGTCTTCCCGCAGAAAATATCAGACCCACGTATTTTATAAGCAAGTTGCTCCACACATCCAAACACATGCACTCATGCACAAAACATCCCAGACTATATAACTCATAAGGTTAGCATAACCTTGATACCAAAACTAGGTAATTACAGTACAGGGAATCGCAATTAGAGACAAATTTCCTCAAAAACATAGGTGTAAAAACTAAACCAAATAATAGCAAGTTAAATTCAGCAATTTCTTTTAAAAATATATCATGAGCCCATTAAAGCTATAATTAATGTAATCTATCACATTACTAAATGAAAAGAGAAAAAAGATTATCTCTGTAAAGGTTAAAACATTTGCTAAAAATTAACATTCATAATAAAAATGTGTAATAAAGTAAGACTAGTTTGTTCTTAATTTGATTTTTTAAGGACCCTACAGAAACATCATGCTTCCCAGCAAAACATTGGAAATATTCCCATGAACAGCAGAAATAAGACAGGGATGTGAGCTCTCACCCTTACAAGCGTTCGTAGGAGGGTCCGTCCAGTCAGCAGGCAGTGAAGCAGGAAAGAGAGGGAAAGGGTGCACTTAGGAGGGAAGGAGCAGGCCTGTCCTTCTTCACACACGGCCTCATTATTTACTCAGAAGAGACAAAAGATGATCCAGGTAAACTACTGGAATCAGTCGGATGATTTAGGAAGGCTGCTCTGTATGAAATCGTGCACAAGTCAGCTGTATTTGTATACTTAGGAAAAAAGTTAGAAAATGCTGCTTAAAAATGATATTTATTTAAAATAGCATCAAAATATAAAGTACCAGGAGTATATATTCTTTAAATGTGTAAGACTTTTATGGGGAAAATTAGAAAACTTTATTGAAAGATGTCGAAGACCTAAATAAATGGAGAGAGTTGCATGTTCACAGATTGGGAATAATGATGCTATTAATAACCATCAAACTTCTAGATTCAACAAAATTTTAACAAAAATCCCAGAAACTATCTGTTTATAAACATGACAAGCTGATTCTAAATTGTATCAGTAAGTACAAAGAGCCAACACCTGCCTTCGTGTTTAGACGGCATATACTACTTACATTAAAGTAAGAACGATCCCACGGGTCTGTGTGGGGAGACACCTGGGCCAGGAACAAAGGGAACCCAGGAGGAGACCCTTAAGTAGAACTGACTGGTAACAGAGGTGACATTACAGATCAGTAGGAAGGATGGCCTTTGCAAGAAACTGTGGTGGAGAAACGGGGTATTCAATGAGAAAAAAAATGAAATGACCTCTACCTTGAATCACATACAAAAATCAGTTCTCCAATGTAAGACTTACATGTGAAGGACAAAACTTAAATCTTTTAGGAAAAAAAGCAGAATTATATCTTTATGATCTTGGACTAAAGGAGAATTTTTTAAATAAGATGCCAGAAATGCAAACCTTAAAGAAAATGATAAATTAGACTGTATTAAAATCAAGAACTTTAAAAAGCCAAGCCACAGACTGAGATATGATAGTTGGAGCCTACATAACTGACAAAGTTTTGGTATCCAGAATGTTTGAAGAACTTCTACAAAGCAGTAAGAAAAAGGCAAATAACCCATTAGGAAAATGGGCAAAACAAAAATTTCATATAAGGAAAAGCATGAATGATGAATAAACATACACGAAGATGCACAAAGTGATGAGTTATCAAAGACGTGCACATGGAAAGCCCACAGAGATACAACGTAAATCTACCAGATCGGCACAGCGTATAACAGCTTAAACCAATGGGGACTCAGAGCACTAGGAACTCCTATGTGTTGGTGGCAGGAGTGTAAATTGATATAATCCCTATGGGGTATGTATGTCTTAGTGATTGTACTGGAGAAAATTCTCTACATGTGCCTGGATACATGTATGCGAATGTTCATGGCTACACCGTTTCAGATATGGAGGGAAAAATAAGAAGCAGTTTCCCACCAGATTGGGTAAGCGATTGGACAAATAAAGTATGATGCTCCATATGTATAGAATGCAGCCACACAGCAATGAAAATGCATGAGCCACCATGGCCTGCAAAACTGAATCTGAGCCTCAGAACGCAGGGTCAGCAGAAGACAGAAGGCACATCACGGAACATGTATGTTATTATGTCATCTTATGCAGTATTTTGTTTAGGGACACACATGTAAAAAAAAAAAAAGTCTACGTAAGGAAACTATCCACTCAGAATTCATGAGAGTTATTAGCTTTGATAGGACCAAGAAGAACTCAGAGAGAATATCAAACATAATTTTAATGTTTTATCTCTTTTTGGAGTGACAGGTATCCTAGGTGTCTGCTGTCTTATTATTCTTTGCAACCAACACATATTTTATAATATTCTTTGGTATCTTCCTAATATTTAATGGAATATAAATATAAAATATTAATATTTTTGAATTACAAATTAACCAAAAACTTCTAACATTCAAGAGAAAGTCATCCTGAGTTGGCGAGAGGAATCATTTCCAGGAGCCTGTGATAAGCATGTTTAGTAAAACACTGCATGCTATACACACGTTAGTCGGTGCACGTCTAGTTTATCTCCCTAACTGATTTCACTATTTCTATACTAAGCATGGTAGGACCCTGGCTGTTGAGGTAGAAATGAGTGTTGTTGCGTCGTGGTAAATCTCCAAGGGGGCATCTTTTCGTCCTGGAGATCACTGCATTGCAAGCCCAGTCACCACGCAGACGCTTCTCCGTGGGGCGGTTCTCATGGGTGTGTCTTGCCTTGTGTCTTCCTGTGGGGGGTCAGGCATCAGCCCCCACCCACAATGGCGTGGAGACCGCACTTCTTCATCTGTCACCTCCTCTTGGCTTCCTGTGCCCCAGCGCCTTTGGCCTCACCGCCAAAGGAGAAACGAGAGCTGATGAACAGCCCGCTTACAGCACAGGAACAGGCAAGGGCACTCCCCTTCTCCCTCTCTGGGAATTAAGCTTTAAATGGTGTCTCTAGTTTTAGTAAATAATTGTCAGGAAAGCTGTTATGTTCCAGGATTGTTTTAATTCCTTCTGACAGTCAGCAAAATTAAACGTCCAAACATTGGGGCAATATGCTACTTTCAGATGACTTGATATAAAATGATTAACGTCAAAATATTTCCTTGTGTTTTGTGTTGTTGCTGTGCAGTGGATCACTACACGTTGCAGGAACGTGGTCTGGCTGCTGGGCCGATGCGGGCTCACACACAACCTAGTGCCCTGCCGCATGGCGTCTTTCCGGCTGTGTTTTGACACAGTCAGCTATGCATGGGTTTGCTTTGCATACAAACGATCAACTTACACCACACCATGTGGGAAGGAGGAAGCCTGCCCCAGCTGTGCATGACGGTGTACGTGCGGGATTCTGTGTCCATGCTCACGGTGAACATGTGTGATCCCGAACCTGTTCCCACGGTCTACATGCGTGATCCTGCGCCCGTTCCCACGGTGTACATGCGTGATCCTGCACCCTTTCTCACGGTATACATGCGTGACCTGCGCCCGTTCCCACGGCGTGCCTACGTGCGTGATCCTGCGCCTGTTCCCACGGTGTACATGCGTGATCCTGCGCCCGTTCCCACGGTATACATGCGTGACTTGCGCCTGTTCCCACGGCGTGCGTACATGTGTGATCCTGCGCCCGTTCCCACGGTAAACATGCGTGACCTGCACCCGTTCCCATGGCGTACTTGCGTAATCCTGCGCCCGTTCCCACAGCGTCCGTACGTGGCTCTGCGCCCGTTCCCACGGTGTACGTGGCGCGATCCTGCGCCTGTTCCCACGGCGTGCGTACGTGCGTGATCCTGCGCCCATTCCCATGGCGTACGTGCGTGATCCTGAACCCGATCCCACAGCGTAGGTACGCGGTTCTGCACCTGTTCCCACGATGTACGTGGCGCGATCCTGCGCCTGTTCCCACAGCGTACTGAACCCGTTCCCACGTCATACGTGCGTGATCCTGAACCTGTTCCCACGTCATAAGTGCGTGATCCTGCGCCTGTTCCCACGTAGTACGTACGTGCGTGATCCTGAACCCGTTCCCACGTCATACGTGCGTGATCCTGCGCCTGTTCCCATGGCTGGCAGCCCACATTGGAAGAGAATTATGAGACTACAAATCAGGCATCCTCAGATACCCTTTTTTCTTTGGCTCTTTGGTTCAAAACTGGAACCGTGGGTGTGGAAGGTGTAGAAACTCCCGCCCTGCGTCACCAGTGCCACCACTGGTCTCAGTAACAGAGGTAACAGCGGCGGCATGACCATCCTAGTGAGAGTAAGGCTCTAGCACTGCCGCCAGGGAGTGGGTTTGCTCGTTCTTCCTGTAAGTCATGTATTCATTCCCTCAGCAGATCATCACCGAGAACCTCCTATGCGCTGGACAGTGTTCTAAGCGCTAGGGAAAATCCTTGCTTTGTGGAACTGACTTTCTAGAGAAAAATAGACAATAAAGGAGCATGCATCATGTCAGAGGGTGATGAAAGTTTTGGGAAAGGGCGAAGCTGGATGAGGGGACAGGCGGGTGATGGGGTGAGGGCCCAGTGTGGGGTGAGAACAGGAGGACCGTGCAGATGGCTGCAGCCGGGCATTCGAAGCCTGGAAACAAACGGCAGGTACAAGGACCCTGAGGCAGGAGCTGGCCGGAGCGTCCCACGCAGAAGGGACTGGACTGGCTGAGCAGAGGCCAGGGGCTGTTGGAGGTGATGTCAGGGCAGCAGCCAAGGGCCAGGGCTGGGACTGTAGACCTAACTCTGGGTGAGACGGGCCAGCACAGGGCTTTGTGGAGAGGCTTGAGTGTGTGTGAGTGGCCAGCGCCCTCCCTCCCCACTGTACGTGGAGCCAGCCCCCCGCCAGGTGTCGAGGGGCCAAGGCCAGAGTGCAAGTGATGCTCCATGCTGGGCTTCTAGACATTTAGACGTCTACAGCAGGTAGCAGGCTGCTGAAAACATGCTTCATACTTTGAAAAATATTTTTTCATAGTGAAAAAATTATTTAAATGTGCATAAAGCTATAGTTTTTATTTCTGCAAATTAATCAAATGAAAAAGACAGTTGGGTTGGATTGGATTGTAATCCTGTAAGTGGTGATGTTCTCTTGATGGGCTGATGAGGTTTGGTTGAGTCATAAATTAATGACATACATAAGTTTGTAAATTGTTGTATATATACTTGTAAATGCATTTTATTCCCCTCATTTCATGAAATCACCAATTAGATTGTTTAATGATGATCTTCATAAAATTGGGGTGTTTTATACAGAAACGATTCAACTATAATTGCACACAGTATAAGATGTGAAAGTATTTTCATCAAACATAAAAAAGCATTTAAAATTGTAAACTAAAATTATGCTTCAAAAAGGTTATTTTTCTTCAAAAATATTTAGGATTAATTATTAAAATTCTAAAGCAAAATATAGTTCACAAAATATCAAAGTTTTCAATCAAAAGTATTTAAATAAAGCTGAATTTTAAATTCTATTTTTTGGCAATTTAATCAAATTATAGTCAATATTTTTATAAAAATAAGACATTTGTGATTCTGGCTCCAAGATCCCAGCAGTTGCTGATGTAATGAGCTGGCGGTGTGCGTCATGTACGTCTCGTCTAGACTGACCCACCTAAAAATGGAAAGGTGAAAGGGATTGCAGAGTGCTGTGACGCGCCTCCGTGTTCGCCCGTGAGTACTTCCAGAGCTGTGAGCCGACGTGCAAAGAAATGCAAGCGTGGGCTCCCAGCACTGCCGGGAACCGATACTTCTTTATGCAGAAATCGTTGGCTTTTCTGCAATCTCAACAGCAGGATTTAACACATTCATTAATTTGTCTGTTTTCCTGCCTAAGTGCTTCCGCTGTTCAAAGCTCCCTGCTCCCAGGCATGAAAGGGCTCACGTAACATGCGGCTTCCACGGAAGGCAGGCTGCAGGGGTGGAGGCCCTTTCCCAGGCAGGCTCGTATGGCAGAAGTGCTGTACACGGGCACACAGGCCTGCGGGTCAACCTGGCAGCCCCTCTCAGGCAGCCCTTCCCAGGCCGGGGCTGGCACCGTGGATGGAAGAGCCAGGCAGCAGGCCTCTCCAGAGAAAGGTTCTCTCACCTGTACAGGAAAACCTGCTGTAGGGGATCCTGGGTGGCCACCATCCCCTTAGGGACCCTGCCTGTGCCTGTGCACCTTCCTCCAGCTGTGGTGAGGACCCCGCCCCACACATGCCTCCAGGGCCAGCCTCTCCACCCTCGGGGACGCACCACCCTCGGGGACACAACACACTGGCCCTCCACAGCCCAGTGTCCCAAAGGGACTGTGTGACAGCTTCCATGGTGGCTTCCAGACCTTTCTGACAGGTGGCAGGGTGTCAGGATCTTGGGAGCTCAGGATTTGCTGAGTGAGAGATACTTTGGTTCTGAAATGAAGACTGAGGAGGTTCTGCTGCACATGGTTGATGTTAAGACATGTTAGAGGTCCCAGAACCAAAGAAGCTTAGAGTGGGGCCTTCTCTAGGAAGCTTCAGATCCTGGTGAGCCCCCAGTCTAGAGGGGGCTCAGGATGCATGGGGCCTGCCTACTCCGCCCCTCCCTGCGGTCTGCCTTGGCTCCAGCGGGTCCTCCATGCCGCCCATGGTCACGGGAGAACAGCGTGTGCTCCAGCACTCAGAGGACCACAGCGCACAGTAGTGAGTGAGAGGCTTCGAGAAGGCTCCCAATTTTTAAACCTTTCTTTAGGATTTTTTAGGTTTGGCCTGAGCAACTGGCAGGCTGTTTTTCAACCTTGTATGAATAGAGACCTTATTTTTTCATAGACAACCTATTACCCCTGGGAGAGCCCAGGCTGGGAGCGTCCACTCCAAGGGAAGGTGGGGCCTTGCTGGTGCTGTAGGCCAGGTCGCCCTGAGCAGGCGGGGCACAGCCGCCCCTCGTGGGTCTCATGCTGGGCCTTGCTTGAGTTCTTTTCAGAAAACGCTTATGCCGAAAGAGAATGGGCTGAAATGGAAAAGCATGGACGTTGCTTATTTTTAAAAGATTCCTTTACAGGAAATGGGATCAGCCCTGAGACCAGGTGGGACCCGTGTTAGTCCTCGACAGGGCAGCTCACCTGGGCCCAGGAGGCACACCCAGTGGGTCTGTGGCCACCCCGGGATGCCCGAAAAGAAAAGGAGGTACCGGCTGGGCCAGAGCTCTGATCACTGAATCGGCCTCCTTCAAAGCTCGTTCCCCTTCCTTTTCCAGGAATGACGCCCGCTTTAAAGAAAGCCCTCGGCGGGGCACCTCGCCGACGTGCACGGGGAACCCTGACCCGTGGCTTCCAGTTTCAGCAAGGCTGACCTTGGGGCAGGGGCAGGGTCCGTCAGAGGTCCCCGAATTACTCAGAGATGCTGCCCCCCCCGCGCTGGGGCCCTGGGTGGAAAGTGGCAGCACTGAGGCAGCTTGTTTATGGTGGCCGTGTGCACAGGGTGCAGATCTTATCCTGGGGATGGGCGTGGTTTCAACAAGACTGGAAACCAGGCTCCACCCCATAAGGGAGGAGGACCCTTCCTAAGGAAGTCAGCGGTGCTGTCCAGAAAGCCGGCAGGTTCCCAGGTGACAGCTTCCCCCGGGCCTGGGGCTCCCCTCCCCTCCTGCCTTCTAATGGGGCAAAGCCATTAAGCGATCCCCATTGTAATTTAGATTTCAGAAGAGACTTCTACACATTCTTTCAGGTTAAAATAACGAGGATAAAGAGAGTAGGCAAAATTATTCCACTGTAGCTGCGTGCTTAATTATATGGAATGCTGCATAAATTGTCAAGTGCAAAGAATTAGTCTGATAAATTAAAATACTAATTAAATAGCGTATTGCAGAATTTTGAGAACATTACGGGTTCCGCTTCTTCAGGTAATTTGCATATCCTTCATCTAGTGAATTTAATTTTAAAGGACTTCTCTTTTTGTGTTCGGAAACCCTTTTTGTCTCCCAGGAAGATAGAAATGGGCTTTCTGTGTTGTTCTGTGCCTTTATTAAGGCAGCCTCTCCAACCTTCTCCGTGCCCTGGCCTGACACAGACTCAGGAGGCCCAGAGCTTGGCTCCAAATGTAACTCAGACCAGGAACTTGATGGACATCTGGCTGAAGCAAGGCTTTTTCTTTTCTTCCTCCTTCAAAGTGTTCAGCAGAGACTTAAAAATTGGCAGTATTGCCATGGAGTTCACAAAACGGAATGAAAGGACCATGAGCATCAGCAGATATTCACTCTAGACTTCAATCTTGTTTCCAGAAAAGGAGTAGGTGTGAGTCCTCAGTTAGACATGTGCAGGCCGAAGTCCCCTCAGAGGACGACAGGCTCCCCAGTGCAGACGCTCGGGATTGGAGCTCAGCACGTGTCACGCTTGCACTAATGGAGGAAAAGGGAACCACACGGCCATTTAGGGGAACCCAGTGGAGCATCAGGTGTGCAGGAATAACGTGGAGAAGGATGTCTGGGGTGGCCTGACACCCACAGGATGCTGGGGACCACAAGGATCATTTTTTCTCTTAGGCACATTTGAGGTTAAAAATCCAAAGCAACAAACCGCAGGGCTGTGCTGTGGAGGCTGCAGAGGGTGCGGAGGCTGCGGAGGGTACAGAGGGGCAGAGCGTGCGGAGGGCGCAGAGGGTGCAGAGGGGCAGAGCGTGCGGAGGGTGCAGAGGGGCAGAGGGGCAGAGCGTGTGGAGGGTGGGGAGCCTGTGTTGTGCAGCACTCCCAATGCCAGGAGGAGGGAAGTGCAGACTCTCTGTGTTTCTATTCTCTCCACAAGCGAGAAATCTCAGAGTCAGAAAGTGAAGTAGTGAGACAGGCATCGCTGAAAGGGACTGGAACGCAGGGCCACGGGAAGTCAGCTGATGTCCCACAGACACGCCCTCCTTCCGCAGGCCAAGGGAATGTGTGCGGACACCACGGAAGAAGAGCACTTGGCAATCTCCAAAGAGATTTCCCTGGCAAGAATCTGGAGTCTGAGGACTCTGGGACCTGGATTCTGTGCTTCGTGAGACTCCCCAGCACCTCCTTGGGTCGCTGTCAGGCTTTCCAGAGCATAGTGGAGTTTTTTACGTGAGCTGGTGGGTTGGCCATCAGTGCCCAGCACGTGCTGGCGGGCCTGACTCAGTGGACGGCATGCAGGGCCTCAGGAAGGGGGCAGGGATGCTGAGAAGCAGCCTGCAGAGCCCCTCACTCCTCCTGTAAGGGAGCCGCCCTGTGTGACGGAGCACAGAGCCCTAACTGCCCTAACCTAACCGTGACCTGGGGCTCCTCGGGGTGTCCTCCTCCTGAGACATGGGAAGAAACAGGGCACAGAAGTCTGCAAGGGGCACACCCACCACTTGTTGGGCAACCAGAGCCAAAGAGAAAAACCCGTGGGTTCCTGAGCATCTGAACAGCAGCGCATCTGCTGCACTGCTGGGCCCTGCTCCCAGCCTGTCTTTGTGCTGTTGCTGTTATTTATTGGAAATAAAGAAGGCTGACCAATGGCGGGGGGACAGCTAACATCCCACATTCCAGGCGAAGACGCCACAGGATCACAGGACAGGACACACACTGCAGAGTGAACTTTAACGGCATGGATGCAACCCGTCGGGTGAAGTGCCAGCTAAGACTTGGTGCCACTTGACACACTGAAGGCCCAGAGCTCGACGGGCACCTGCTCAGGCTCATGCCTCACACCTGCCACACAGGTGGCACTCCGAGATGGTGTCATGGGAAGTGCAGCCCAGACCCAGAGAGGCGGGATCCCTCGCTCTGACTCTGCCAGCCATGCCAGGAGGGGTCGCTCCCCAGTTAGGAGGGTGGTGAGGGAGGGAGGGGGTGCCTCAGCACATGGGAGGCCTGAGCTGCCTGGAAAGAGGATTGCATTTTCATCAGGCTGAGGAGCTCAGGGCATCCTGGCAGGGGACAGAGAATACCTGAAGTGTGCTGACAAACCCAATGTCTGGGCAGGCAGAGCCACCTGAGCTTCAGGGCCAGCAAGGCAAGTTCTCCAGGCTTGCAGGGGACACCATGGAAAGGCTCTGAAGGGCCACTGGAGGGTTTGGATTTGCAGCCAGCGGTCTGGATGTTGAGGCCAAGGATGGACAGACTAGACTGGGTGCTCGTGACACCCTGGGCATGGTGTGGAAAACGGACTCAAGCTGGGCAGCCTCTGGCAACCACAGCCTGCAGGTCAAACCAGGCCCACTGTCTGCTGTTGTGAATAAAGTTTTATAGGAACACAGCCACAACCATCCACTTAGGCGTGGCCTGCAGCTGCCTCCACACGGCAAGGCAGGGCTGAGTAGCTGCAATGGAGCCGTGGGTCTGCCACGCCGGACCCAGTTGCTACCTGCCCGTCACAGGAAACGGTGGCTCCCCTGTGGATTAGATTATTCTCACTGCTATTGGCTGGGCTGCTGTTTTCATTCCTGACCCTGACATCGGTGACTGCTCTGCAGCAGTGACCGGGTGGTTCTAAGGTTGCATTTGTTTTCACTTTCTGTTCCTCAACCTACTTAGAAGAGTCCACTATTACCGACCCCAGGGAAGCTTGCAGCCCAGCCAGATGTCTCCGCTGTTTGCGGGAGGATGTCAGCATCGATGACCTCATGCTCTCTGCTGCCATCCAAGGCTTACGTCTGTGTCCTCCCCTCCCCTCCCCTCCCCTGGGGTCCCACTCCATCCCAAAGTGTTAAAGCAGTTTTGCTTTAGCCCAGATTGTTTCCTGTCTGCTTGGTTCCTTCAGCGCAGTAGGTAATTACTTATATGCTAAAAATAATGTGCATTTGTTCAAAGGGAAGAACTTTCCATAACACAGTGGAAAGGCCCCAAAGGTGGGGAGGGCAGGCGGCAGCAGGGCCTCATTCCCGTCCCTCCGAAAGGAATATTTTCATTACCCCAGATTAACACAGGTGTGCTACCGTCAGGGGTGAGTGTAACTGATATTTTCCTGCTGTCTCATCCTGTATTAATCGCAACTGCAAGGCACTCTTCATTCATGGGGTTTGCGGTGACATTCTCTTTTTTCTGGTTTTCATCTCCAAAGTGACAAGGGCTTTATGCAAAAGCACATTTCTACAGGATTGTAAGCCAAGGTCAATTGCCTGGTGACACCCATCCTCTCTGTGGAGTGGGGCAGATGGGTCTGCAGTGTTGGTGTTGGGATTACTGAGGTTTCATTTCTATCTGCTAATTGTTTCCAGGGCTCATTTCCCTTGCTTTTCCACCGAGTGCAATTCATTCTCTGAAAGTCTTCCTCGTTCTCCATCAGGAGAAAACCAGGGTGAGGCTTTTACTGGAGCTAAATTATTATAGGATGTTCCTGTCAGGGCATGAACAGGAGGCAGAGTAATAGCTAGCGGTGATAATGACAGAAACACACACATTCAGCTTTGCCTTCTAGGGGGTCTTTTTATCAACACCTAATGCTAGTTAATGAAACATATTTCCCAATAATTATACAGCAACAAACGATTATGTAATTTTAAAATAAGCCTTTGCACTTTGCACAGCACGTCTGCATATTTCTCATCAGTGATTCACAGCGGTCCTGTGGGCTCCTGGTGGAACATCCCTTTCTAGGTGGAACCAAAGGCGCACCGTTGTGCTGGCCCGAGGTGGACCCACTGGTCAGTGGGAAAATGGGGCCTTGTACAGGTTCTGATTCCGTGTCTGTTCATGACACTTCCGTTAAATTAAGTGGGCCGGGCAGTCGTGTTGTTGAATTTTTCAACATGGAGGAAAATGCTCAGAGGTGCCTGGAGACTGATGGCCTCTCCAAGCTGACCCCTATGCTTTCTGATTTTTCCTAACAGTTGACAACAAAGACAAACTGGAGGAAACCTCTGGACTGAAGATTCTTCAAACCGGAGTCGGGTCGGTGAGTAATGGGAGGCGCACCCTCTGCTCTGCGATCTGCGGTGCTGTCTGGGTGCTGGCGACCGCCCTGAGAGCAGAGGCTGGACCTGCAGGTTAATTCAGCCGAGGTCCTGTTTCCTGGGAGGACCAGCGGGCTGTGGCAGGAGTGTCCTGCCGTGGGTGGGAAACGGTGACAAAGCATGCCTGGCGGGTTCGGTGACGTCTTAGGGTGCTTTTGAAGTCCTAATTTGCTGTCCTCACAAGAAAAGGCATTCATGGTTAAGAAGAACAGAGAAGCCGTGAGAAAACATGCATGTTCTTCCTTCTTCAGTGGTTTCCTAGTTGCTAAGTATGTGAAAATGAGTAGGCCTAGAGGAGTTACTCTTTCCTCCTGGGATTCAGTGGGACAGACTTGTATCTTCAGTATTGGAAGACACATATTTGGGAGAGGCAATATAAAACAGGAAATGCTTCCATAACATCATCTAAAATCTATCAAGCCCCTGTGCATGCAGACATCACCATGCTGGTATCAGAGAGCTGCTCGGCCAGGCCGCAGCAGCCAGAGCCACAGCCGCCTCCCCATGCCGCCGACGGCGGCTCTCCCCTCACATGACAACTTAATGAACTGCACGCAGAACGCGGGCGCGCCTCCTCTCAGGAATGGCGTGTGGCCACTCGTGAGTCAGTGTGGACCGAAACCAATCTGCGTGCTCGCGTTTGCGATGCCGGGTTTCACAGCACTCACCATTAGAGATAATTAACCGTGAAGGAGCGCTTGTTTACGAGCGTGCTTGCCACACAGCAGAGCCGCCCTCGGCAGAGCCACTTCAGGACTGGCCGCTTCTGTGGGGACATCTCATCCTCACCAGGCCGAGACGCGGCTCTTGAAATAAGAAGCGGCTTAATTGGCCGTTCTTCCCAAACAGAGGCCCTTATGCTCCCCGTGCAGGGCCTGCTTGAGAATAGCCTGAAGGGCTCTGAGGACGGCCGCATCTGGGTTACATGATGGGCAGGGGGCGGGGTGCGGGGAGGAGTGCGGCCAGTGCCTGGTGGGAACATCTCAGGAGCTGCGTGCGGGGTCCCAGCAGGTGCTCGAGTTCTTGGTGTTTCTTGATGGCTTTCTGGCTGGTGCTGGATGAATGAGGTGTTGGGCAGCTGGTGATGCCCTGGTCTTTCCCAGGAGTGTGCTGTGTCTTTAGCAGCCAGTGAAGGGTGAGGAAGAAGCTACAGTGGGTGGGGCTGCCGAAAGCCATCTGCATCCCATGGAAGGTGCAGTGACCCACATGGAGGCCAGGGGGCTTCGAGGTGGGAGTCAGTGGAGGGCGGCTGTGACCCGGCCTCGCGTCTCCTCGTGTGGAAGGAGGTGCGGTGTCCTCCTGCCTTTCCTCTCCCCTCTGAGCTCATCAAGTCGGGGGTGTTTTGGTGCCAAGTCATTCCTATAGGAAGGATAATGCTGTCCAGGAATTAGGGACAAATCTGGATTGACTCAGGTTAGCGCCGTCTCTGTAGGCTGGTCAGAGCACGCGTAGAGGCTGGGCCCTCTGCTGTCCTGTGGAATGTTTGGGGCCTGTGAGGAGCGGCTGTGGTGTGTGGGGCGGTGGGTCATGTCGACATGAAGGAGGCTCTGCCCTGAGGCCTGGAGGGGCAGGGGTTGGGGTGGGGACCAGGAGACTCTGGGGTCCATTTGGGAGGTGGCAAGTGTGATGCCTGGTGTGCACACACGCCTTCCTAGTGGAAACCTGGACTCTGGCCATTCCAGGAGACAGGGAGGGCGTGGTGACAGGCGGAGCCACTGGCTGAGCAGCTCCAGCCCAAGGGGCTTCTGTCACGTGCCTTGCTGCACTTCGGCTCTTAAGCATAGGAAGTTCAGGTGCTACAGTCCACGTACACCTGAGCCTGGAGGACGGCGCCTCCACGGCCACGCTCTCAGGATGGAGCTTCTTCCTACGCAGACCTGAGCCTGGCAGATGGCGCCTCCATGGCTCCCCTGTCAGGACAGAGCTCCTTCCCACACTGGAGGAGCGCAGGGCCTGGACGCGGGGGCTTCAGCCTCCCAGCCCCTCACGCCCTCCGCTGGGCACCTGTGATGTCTGACGCTGCCCACTTGGATCGGGGGATCCGGGTTTTGTCCTGTGCTGTGCTTGGTGCTCCCCTTTGCTCAGACCCCTTCTCAGCTCTGCAGAGCTGCCACTCACCGTCTCTGTCTCAGCTGCCTCCAGCAGCCTCTGTGCAAACCCCAGGACTCCGCTTCTGCTGTCGTCAATCATGGGTCATCACAGAACCCGCGCCATTGGGTGTGTGCAGGTTTCTGGGGTGGCAGAGTGCAGGCAATGAGCCCCTGTAAACATTTGCCCTCATTACCACCGCGGCCCCGACGCCCACTCCCGTCACCACCGTGGCCCGACGCCCACTCCTGTCACCACCGCGGCCCTGACTCCTCGCTCTTGGCCCCGGCTCCTCCACAGCGCTTCGATTAGGCAGGTTCATCCCCCGTGCCTCCACACCCCTCCTGCCCCATGGTGCCTTCACCCCTCCCTCTCACGGTGCCACTTGATCGATTAGTTCCTGAAATTGTCTCACACGTTCTCTCCTCTGTGTCTAATCTGCTGTAAAACTCAAATGCCAGGTAGTTTTCTTTTGGTTACTGTATTTTTCACTTAGAAAAAATTTTTGTTTGGTAATTTTCAAATCTCTACTGTTGTCTCCTACCTTGAGTGTGTGTTTGATACATTCTTTTATCTTTTCAGTCGTTTAAACCTACTTGCTTTACAGTCCCGTTCATACCCGTTGGCTGTATCCTACTCTTAGGTTTCTACAACTCCTGCTCATCACGCCTGCTGACCCCCTGTTGCAGGTCTATCCTCTGACGTGGCTTATGAAATCTTTCTTTAGAATCTCAAGCTTACCTTCTGCAGGGATTGAGTATACCGAAGTGTGAGTTTCTATGTGACACTTTCTGGGTAAGAAGTTTTGCGCTCGCTACCCTCAGAGTCCCAGTGGATCCACTTTCATGTCAATTGCTCACCCGAAGTTTCCGCACCATTCAACAAACTGTGGACCTTGCTCTGGCACACACACAAGTCTGGGGTTCAGCCCCCTCTGCACTTCCCCAGCTAGAGGGTGGTCTGTTCCTGGGCTCCATTCTTGAGGGAGGCAGGTCCTCGAGGTCCCGGCTTCATGTGGGGTCCCCACCTCCCTCCACCCCAAGGCCACATGGGCTGACCTTGTGCAGCTGCAGGAACTCACACCACAGCGCTTGCTCCCACGCGCTTGCATCCACACAAAGATTCCAAGTGTCCAAGGGCCACTCGCCTGGTTTTGATTGCTCTCCTCCGTTTTGGAATCTGGAAGTCCATTTCCTCCTTGTGGTCCTGGCTTCGTGCTGCTCGGAGCTGATGCCGTGCTGCACGTGGGATTTTGATGTGCATGCATGAGGGTCCGCGCTCTGCCCCAGCTTGGTGCACTGTTCATTCATTCATTCCTAGATATTTATATGTGCCAGGCAGCTTTTAAGAACTAAAATTACAGCCGTGAAGAAAACAGACAAACTCCCTTCCGTCATGGAGCTCCCATTGCAGGTGAAGCTGGAGGTGCGTCGAGGAATGAGGTCCATTGTCTCCTCTGAGGCAAAGCCTGGCCGTCTCCTACGTTGGTTTCTGCACTCGTCTGGGCAACCCTCTCTACTCCCTTCAAGTCGACCGGCTCCTCCTCTATGAGTTCTGCAGCTGGGACTCTCCAGGCCTGGGTCCCTCCTTTCTGCCCGTGCTCTCTGCTGTGGGGAACTTACCTGGGCCTGGCTTTTTATATTATCTGTTTGATGATGATCCCAAGCTTGTCTCTAGCCCTGACTCGTCTACTGAGCAACCGTTGTGTCTGGCCACAAACCTCCTGGATTTCTCTCCTGGGGGATCTGTGGGGCCTCACCCTTAATGTGGGCCACACAGGGCTCTTGATCTTCCTACCAGAGCCATTTCTCTCCCGAGGTTTTCTCATCTCTTGGTGGAAATGGCGTCATTCTTCCTCGCTCTGTCTGGGAAGTGGATTGATTCCATGCATGGAAATCTGAATTGCTGCCCAGATTACCTGTGAAGTGGACTGTTTAACTCTAGAAAGACTCGGCCTCTGCCCACTCCCGATGCCCACCTGTCTCATGTGTGGGCAGGATGGTTCTGCCTCGACTGTTGGGCTGATGGGCTTTTTGGGGTGATTGTGGGGGCCGAGGGCAGGAGCAGGAGCTCACCTGCGTGACACCACACCTGTGCCTCCATCCATGTTTGACCTGTGTCCTCTTTGGCCCCTGAGCAAGCAGAGGACGGACCTTGCCATTCTCACGGGCAGAGGCTCCGCCGTCCCTGGGACAGAAAATGACCAAACGCTAGACCGTTCATTTCACCCACCGGTTAGATCTGGCCACAGGGAGCTCGGCCACCCTGACCTGCCTGTCTTCTTGGCCAACTCCATCTGTTTCCATGTTCCACCAAACAGTGGGGACCAGCTCCTGGAGCGCCATCCTTCTCAGCGTGGCCGTTTTACATTTCAAAAGATGGTTCTTCTTGAGCTCCGGCTCAACAGACGCGTGCTCAGTGAGTCCCCAGGCCCAGCCCCTGTGCCTCCTGCCTCGTCCCTGCCGCCTACGCGTGGCTACTGCTCTCAACAGGGAAGGAGGTTTACGTATTCGGAGTAGATTTGTGGTGGGGAAATGGGAGAAAGGGGTACAAGTCAAGAAATGTTTTAAAGTGAATGGTTTTTTTTGCTAATTTTAATTGCCTTATTCAGTATTAAGCCTGAATTGGACAATTTTGATTTCAAAATGTATTTAAAATTCTTCTAATCCCTGACTCTGGAATATAAAGCAGACTTTGATTACAGAAATCTCACAGCATTTACAAAATCTCCCTCCTGTGCTTGCGTCTAACGCATGTGATGACAGATAGTGGAATTAGAACCTTTAAAGCCAAATGGAAATATCTCAAAACAAAATTTAAAGGAAATGAGCAGATTACGGTGCAGACACACCCCCCTCATAGATTGGTGGCATTTTGATGTATTTCAAAATCGAATTTCTGATACCTTGAAAAGTGTTTGTGTTTTATTCAAATTAATAAAGCCATGTTTCTTTCCAGAGAAAAATGATAATCACCATAAAGCAAAGCTCAAAAGTTTGGAAGAAAAACAATCTGGATAAAGGCAGAACCGTGGGTATGGCTTTCTCAGTTGTGTCTGGATTTAGGGGTGTGTTCTAGCTTCTCAGCATGGTGAAAGAGCAGACAGGTGCGCTGCCCAGCGCGTCAGTGAGAAGCGGCCGACCAGGAGTCTCAGCAGAGCCCCTGCGGGTACAAGGGGGAGTTGAGAAGCTGAACAGACCAGGGGCTGCCTGGGTGGCAAGGAGCCCCCATCTCTGCCGAGGGAGCCTCCTGTCTGTGCAGTGTGGGGTGAGGTCAGAGGTCTTCAGATGCTTCAAGGAGCCCTGGGGCCTCCGAGGCAGCTGGGTGTGAACCCTGCTTGGCTCACACCACGCTCTCTCTCTGGCTCAGCCAGCTCCAGGCTTCTGTGGCCTGTTGCTCACTGGACTTCTGGGTGAAACTGTTCCAAGAAAGGATTCTGTGGCTAAGAACATGTCGATCCCAGAAGTCCCTTAAAAGTCTATGAAGCTGCGGTCATTCATCCACCCCGTGAATAATGTGAATCGCTGTGTGAGGTGTGTTACCTGGGGTTGGGGGCGGGGGTGTGCGGACGCTTGGAGTTATCACAGGGAACAGGCAGTGGGGCACAACTGGGACGCGTGGCAGATGTGTTCCAGACCAGCTGCGTTCCCCCAACTCCCCCCGAGTCGCTTCCTGTCTGTTGAAAGAGGTGCTGCTGCTGCTTTACACAGCTCCGATCCTGCTGCTTGGGGATTGCCAAGAGGAGCCTGGACATTCAGGGCAGACTTTGGCCAAATCAATAGCAGGAGCGCATCAGCGGTGATGGCCCGACCTGGCCAAGCACCTTCTCCCTGGGGTCTTGTGAAGATGTGGGTTTCCTGCCCGCCTCACCAGCCACCCAGTTCTGCACTCCCAGGCATGACCCAGAAGAGGACGGGACAGAGGGGGGCCTTTGCCCACAGACGAGGAGAGCCCTGGAGTAAGGAGGTGGGGAGGTGGGAAGGGGCTGCCCCTGCTTGTCTGGGTGACAGCTGTTGTCGCTCTGTGGTGCCCCAATGCACGGCCCCGCCTTTGTCAGGCACATTAAACATCTCAGGTGGGTCCAGGTGGGTGGACGAGGCTCCTGGCTGGGAGAACTGCTACCAGGGAGATGCCAACAGGTGAGGTGGAGAGCTGGCAAGCAGATGACTCGCAAAGGGCTCTCCAGCCAAAATGATCTGTGTGCGACCGGAGGCCCCGTTGTGCTGGGCGCAGGTGAGATGTCTGAGCTATGATGGGGTGAGAGACCCACTGATGCTCTGATCACATCCTGAGTTTGGTCCCAAGTCCTGTTTTTAAGATTAGTATTGAAGGTTGCTTAAGAACAACAGTTCTGGTTTTAAAAATAAAGACCAAATGTGATAAAATTCGTATACATACACTCGCTGCTAGGCAGGGTGAATGAGTCCAGCTGTTTAAAAGGCAGGACAGTAGTGGTTGTCTGTGAACTAACAAACAGAAAGTCTTCACCTTTGGCTTAGTGATCAAACTCCCAGAAATTTATCCTAGGAAGGCAATCCATCCAGCGAGGAAATCAGAAAACAAAACCTTTACAAAAAACAAAACTGACTTGAAATATAAGCCTATAGCAAGATGACTCCTAAGAATCAAATAAATTGAACGCTGTAATTTCATTAAAAATTTTGAGAACTCTAAACCTAAAGGCAGCGACGTAAACAAGTGTGTGCGCGGAGACGTTGGAAGCCCACGCGTGTCATGGGTGAGTGAGAGAGCAGCCCTATCCACAGCTCTTATGGGGTTGGTGGTGGCAGCGGAAGCAGGACGAGGCTCAGAATCTGGAAGGGAGAGCCGTGCTCCTCATAAGGAGCCGCACCCTGCAGGGCGGCCATGCTGACCAGCTGGGAAGCATAGCCTCCGGCCAGAAGCCAGAAACAGGCACTTCCAGTGAGAGGGAAAGGGCACAGGGATGTATGCTGAGCGGGTGGCTAGGTATACGTGTTCAGCAGGTTACAGAGGATCCGTGAATATTCACGAAGGGGAGGCACGGGCAGCTGACGCGTGGCACAGTACATCCCATGTTCACTGGGGGGGTGGACTGAACGTGTATTACAGTCAGGCCATACGTATCAAAAGGTGAAGCCGAGGACATGAAGGCCTCCACGTGCAGCCTCCACAGACCAGCCAGACGCGTGCCATACTTGGGGTCTCTTATGAGGAAGGAATGCTGATTGCTTGTTGGGTTGAAACCATAAAAGGGAGAGCAGCTTCAGGCACGTGATGGTTATCAGGGGTGGAGTCTTTTTAAAGGGCTGGTTTCTGTTTGGCCCCCAGGGAAGGAAGCCTGGGGGTGATACAGAGGGCAGGGGGAGCCAGGTGGGGCTGACCTTCATCCTAGCATGGTCCAAACTCAGTTTTAAGGTTTCTCTGGGGTCCTCTTGGTCAAGAGTGGGTCGTTCAGTCAGTTGGGGGCTTAGGATTTTATTTTTCTCAGTGGACTTGCAAGTGAGTTTTCTCCGTTTTCCGAAATTGTGTATATTGTTTCTGACTTCTTATTTTGAAATTATTATACATTTGCAGGGAATTGCAAAGTTATAACATAGAAGTCTCAAGTATCCCTTACCCAGCAAGGCTTTCCCCCGGTGGTTCCCTCTAGGTAATTATAAATGCCAATTATGGCAAAACCAGGAGATTGATATTGGAACAATGTGTGTGTCTAGCTTTATCTCATTTTACCTTGAGTACCGCCTTTTACAGCCTAAATAAAGAAAAAGCATGTAACCAACAAAGGAGTTTATACATACAGTAGCAAATGTGTGGACAGGAGGGGAGCGGCGACCATCCAGGACGTGGGCAGCTTCTGTGACCTGTGGACCACGGCCACTGTGGGGAACGCTCACATGGGACGTGGGCAGCCTCTGTGACCTGTGGACCGCGGCCACTGTGGGGAACGCTCACATGGGACGTGGGCAGCCTCTGTGACCTGTGAACCGTAGCCACTATAGGAAATGCTCTCAGTAACCAAAGTCATTACACATCTGTGACAATTCTGCGTGACATGGTGCTATGCACAGGCAGGGCACGGTGAAGGTTTAAAATCACTGCTGGCTTTTAGGTGAGGGCTTGTGTTTGGGGATTCAAGAGAAGGGGCCGTGGATGTGGGTGGCAGGCGCAGGACAGGTCGATGGGGCAGAGAGCATGGCCACATGTTCCTGACGGGGCCTCTGGAGCAGGCGCTGGGAGGAGCAGCTCCCAGAAGGAAGAGAAGCTCAGCTCACGTGGTCAGAGGTTTGTCAGAATGGAGCAAACGCGGTGGGTTCGGGAGTATCTGAAGGAAGAGATCACAGCACCTGAGGCTCAGGACAGTGGCTGTAGAAAGCCCCAGGTGTCAGAGTTCATGGGGTACCAGGGAGAGCAGGTACTGGGGGAGCAGGTACAGGGGGTGAGGCAAGGTGACTGAGCTGAGCCTGCAAAGGTAACGTGTTTGATGGCAGTTCTGGGGCACACCATGGAGAGAAGCCTGCGGGACCACTGGACCCCACATCTCACACTTGTCCCTAGCGCCGGCTCAGACTAAAGAACACGCTGCGGTGACTGGGGCGGAAGCCTCAACTCCGGGAACCTCAGGCCCTCTGTGAGCTCAAGGAGACCCAGGGACTCGCTCTCCAGAAACACAAACTCACTCACACCCCGGGACTCTCTCCAGCAACGCGAACTCACTCACACACCCCGAGACAGCCTGAGTTTCAGGGAACCTGTGGCACCCCACCCAGGAAGCCCAAGAGCGGTGTTGGAACCTCTGCTGAGGGTGGGATGTGGGGGCAGTGTGCCTGTGTAGGGCCCTTGCCCACTCAGTGTGTGTGGTAGGCTCTGAGAGTACTGGGGGGAGTGGCTACTGGGGGAGTGGGTACTGCAGGAGTGGGTACTGAGAGGAGTGGGTACTGCAGGAGTGGGTACTGGAGGAGTGGGTACTGGGGGGAGTGGGTACTGGGGGAGTGGGTACTGAAGGGACTGGGTATTGAGGGGAGTGGGTACAGGGGGAGCAGGCACTGGGGGGAGTCAGCACTGGGGGGAGTGGGCTTCTTTGTGGTTTCCTGCACTCTCACTTTATTTTATTCCAATATACATTGCTTGACAGACAAATGCAAAAGCGCATCCGTCCTAAGAAAAGCCTGTTTTCTTGTAAATATTCCTAATTTGTGTCTGGAAAGGGAAAACTGCATGAAATTGCATTAGAATATGTACATCAGCCCAGCCCAGGCTGCTCTTCATTCAGCTCATCTGAGGACCCCAGATGAGTCTTCGGTTGGTGGGAGGCTGGAGGTCAGGAGCAGCCCCGTATCTGGTTTGGCTCTGTGAGGAGGACCTCCATGGCCCAGGACGGGCCGCTGTGGGTAGCTCAGCTGAAGAGGACCTTGATGGTCCAGGACGGGCCGCTGTGGGTAGCTCAGCTGAAGAGGACCTCCATGGCCCAGGAAAGGCCCTCTGTGGCTCAGTCCTGTGGTGAGGACCCCCGTGGCCCTGGGACGGCCCCGCCGTGGTGGCCCAGCTGCACCCACCAGCCTGCTGCTGCTTACTGCTCTTCTCACTCTTTTCCTATTTTTCAAAAGTGAAGAAAAACACAAAGTTACGTATTGTTGATATAATTAACTGCACTTGACATATTGACAAATAGGAGTTCATTATGAAACAGCATCTTTTCCACCTGGAATATGAATGGCACACAGGTTTCCACGTGGCACCGGCTCACGGATGTCTTCTCAGTACTTTCCTGTGACTTAAAGGCAGGAGAGAGGCTGTGTGATGTGGCAGTTGCTATAGCAACACATTCAATTTTTATTCAATATCAGAGTAAATAGTCACGTAAGATGAAATAAGTCATGTCTGCCTGTGGCAACGGCAGTCCCTGCTTCTCGACGTGCCCCCCCACCCCACCCCGTGCCCTTTTCTAACATTTTCAGCTGCGTTTTTATAAAAATATGCATAATATAGATTTCAGTCGCAGGGACATGGCTTATTGTCTGAGGCAGGGACTCGGCGATGTCTCCCACTGAATTCCGCAGGAGGAAGGAGGCCCACCTTGTGCCCGGGTCTTACTGGAGGGCAAGATTGTCCCTGCATGTTCCCTCAGGAGCCTGGCTCATGTGGGATCAGAAGTTCATTTCTATTTAAACAGCTGAACTCTAGGCTGCTCATAAGATCCCTTGTCATAGTTCAGAAACCGCTTTCATTGCTTCAACCCATCAGACTTGGAGTTACTCAAAGAGAATGAAGGACATTAACAGGATCCTGCACCCACCCAAAGTTCCTGTGCCCACCCAGAGCTCCTCCTGCCCCACCCAGAGCTCCTGCCCCACCCAGAGCTGCTCCTGTGCCCACCCAGAGCTCCTGCAGCAGCTTTCTCTCAGAACTGCAGCAGCACAGCGGCAGCAATGGTTACACGACGCTTGCTCCCTCTCGGGGTCTGTTCCACACTTCACGTGGGTGTCACCTCCCTTGTCCCCAGGAGGTGACATACTTCACAGAGGGGGAGACTGAGGCAGGAGAAGTGACCTGGAAGAACCGGCAGCTGGAACCAGCTCCAGAAAGCCTGATGGGGTCAGGTCATACTCCCCACACCAACACCGAGCCCCACATCAAGTTCCTTTTCTCACTGAGATTCCTGAAAGCTGATATGTCCTCAGCTACATCATGGCACATTCATACCTGGCACACTCCATGAATATGAAATTTTTACCTGGCAAAGTTCATGAGATACAGGTGGGAACCCCTAATTTTCAACCTTGGAACTGTGGTCCAGCTAGGAACGTGTACACTGATGAGCAGAGCCCAGAGGTGTGTCTGTCGGGAGAAACTCTCCTGCTGGGGTAGCAGGAGGAAGTTGGCTTGTTTCCAGCATCAAGTGGGTGCATCTGCGCTCCCATCAGGGACCTGCCTTCTGAACGCCCCGCACCCCTTCTGCTCAGGTGCCTGTCTCCGCCCTGGTGGGCATCAGGTGCCCTGGAGAGGTGAGGCCTGGGCAGCTGCCAGGAGCACTGTGTCTGATGCCCCCAGCCCAGTCCCGCCCATCCCGGGTGCTCTGTGGAGTGGAGGAATGAGCTGCAGGTGTAAGGGCAGCCTTGCTCCTGGGACGGCGAATGTGGAGCCAAGCCCATGCTGGTGGGGGCTGTCGCTCAAGCATCTAGAGCACTCTGGCATCACATTTTCCGTAATCACTTAGAGCAGCCAGCGAGCATCCAGCCCAACGCAGCTTCCCCTGCCTGAGCCGATGGCCTCAAGCACTCTGTATGTGGAAGAAAAAGCAGTGTCTTTTCTGCCCTTCTGAGTTCCTAGTAGGGGTGGACTCCCGTTCAAAAAACAGATTTACAAGAGAAAAACAAGGAAAGTGGATTCACATGTGCCCCCCGCCCCCGCCACGTACCTGAGCCATACCCGGAGAAGCGGGCCGGTCTCAAAGATGTGTGTGGACCAGGCTTCAGCACATCACCTGCCAGGACAGAGCATGAAGAGCAATGGGGAGGGGGAGGGTCTGGCTGTGTCCCCGCCCAAATCTCACCTTGCACTGTAGCTCACACAATTCCCATGTGTCTTGGGAGGGCCCTGGTGGGAGGCCATTGAGTCATGGGGGTGGGTCTTTCCCATGCATTCTCGTGGCAGTGAATGAGTCTCACAAGACCTGACAGTTTTATAAAGGGCAGATTCCCTGCACACGCTTTCTCTCATCTGCCACCCTGTGAGATGTGCTGCCTCTCACCTTCCGCCGTGATGGCGAGGCCTCCCCAGCCATGTGGAACTGTGAGTCCATTAAACCTCTTTCTTTTGTAAAGCGCCCGGTCTGGGGTATGTCTTTATCGGCAGCCTGAAAACAGACCAATACAGGCGGGAAGCAGAAGAGCCGGTCAGTGAGGGCGAGGCCTGCCGAGCACCCTGTCACCCTCCGCATTGGAGGGGTCTCCAGTGATGAGAGCTGTCCTCTTCCAGGTGCAGACAGGAGCCACCCTGACAAACGGAGGATAAACACAAATCGCTCTTACAAAAGAGAATCGACTTGTTTTCAGAGCTTCTGCTTTATCTTCAGTTTCTCAAAAATAATCCTTATGCCAAGAGGCACACATGTATTGGGGTGGTGTGTTCTGGTCTCCGACAGTCACTTTTGGGGTGGCATGTTCTGGTATCTGACCATCATTTTTAGGGTGGCATGTTCTCGTCCGAAAGTCATTTTTGGGGTGGTGTGTTCTGGTCTCCGACAGTCATTTTTGGGGTGGCATGTTCTGGTCTCCGACAGTCTTTTTTGGGGTGGCATGTTCTGGTCTCCAACAGTCAATTTTGGGGTGGCATGTTCGGTTTCTGACAGTCATTTTTATGGTGGTGTGTTCTTGTCCAAAAGTCAATTTTGGGGTGGTGTGTTCTGGTCTTCGATAGTCATTTTTGGGGTGGTGTGTTCTGATCTCTGAGAGCTGTTTTTGGGGTGGCATGTTCTGGCCTCTGACAGTCATTTTTGGGGTGGTGTGTTCTGGTCTCTGAGAGTCAATTTTGGGGGCATGTGTTCTGGTCTTCGAGAGTCTTTTTTGAGGTGGCGTGTTCTGGTCTCTGAGAGTCAATTTTGGGATGGCATGTTCTGGTCTTTTATGTAGTTCACAGGCACAAACTTTACCTTCACTTTTATTTCTGTAAAACAAACGATCTTTTAAAAGTCCACTTAAGGTTCTGTGTGTGCAAACCCTTTTACTGATGTGCCACTCTATTTTTTTTTAATGAGAGCATAAACCAAAAAGAAAATCCTTAGAAGTAACTTTCTTCTGTTGACAAGCACTTGGACTCAACGTTCCGTGAACACAGCAAATCCTCTCCTTTCTCATAGGCAGAGGCGCGTCCTGGACTCATAGTTACAGGGGCTTGGCGTGAGACGTCTGGCATGTGCTGAGGGGGTGTGGCCATGTCGACCATGTGAGTCCTCTCTGGCTGCCACAGCAAAATACCGCAGATGGGGGTGGGGTTATGTGGCAGACCTTCATATCTCACTCCTGGTGGCCGAAGTCCAAGATCAAGGCGTGGCAGGGCTGGTTTCTCCCAGGGCCTCTCTCCTGGGCTCTGGATGCTACCGTCTCCTCTGCATCCTTCATCCTCCCTTGTCCCTCTGTGTATGCCTGTGTCCTCATCTCCTCTTCCTGCAAGGACACCAGTCACATGGGCTCAGGCCCACCCTAACCACCTAATTTACCTTAATGACTGTTGTAAATACCCCATCTCAAAATACAGTCACAGCCTGAAGTTCTGGGGTCAGGGCTTCCCATAGGCATTTTGGAGAGACACGATTCAGCTCTAATTCTGACTCTGTGAGTGTCTCATTGAACTCAGAGCGCCTTTTTTTCCATTAGTTCCAAACGACAGCCTTGGATCAAGCTAGCTTCAAAGGAAATACATCTATGCCATTTTCCTGCACCATGTCAAACAATGAATTAAAAAGTGAAAAATTCCTCCAAGGCCATCAGGGCTAGTGAATGAATGAATAAATACATGAATAAAATTTAGCGTGAATTTTAGAAGCATAATGGGATAGTTTTGTCCAAAAACCTGTCAGATCCATGGTTCAGTCTGGGCCATCCAGCCATAGCAATAAAGTAAAAATTACCACATGGTACAAATATGTCCCCGTCAATGATGCTCAGTGTGGAGATGGCCGGCCTGCCCCAGAGCCGGAGGAGGATGTGGCCAACCTGCCCCCAGAGCTGGGGGAGGACGTGGCCACATCTGCCCACGGCTGGGTCCCTAGGGAGATTTCACAGGGAGGGTGTGCAGGGTCCTCCTCCTGCCGATGCCATGTGATGACCAAGACTCACACCTCTCAGGAGCCGCCGGCGCCCCCTCTAGCATGGGGACCCTAAAACATTCTTGATGTTGAAGCAATATAAGTCGTGTTGCAATTTTACTTCTTTGGCAAAGGGTGTCTTTTCCTTCATGACAGATTTCCCTATGGAAGCCTCTTCATTTTGGTGTCCGGCAGGTACGGTAATGAATTTATTTTAGAAACGTCAGTGGCATTTTATGATGCTGCCTTCAGCAGCAACATCAGAGGGCCTGACGGGGAAGCTGCTAATTTACAGTTCGTCTCTAAGTGAATGCAAACAAATTCTGGTCCTCAGAGCCCTGCTAATATACAATGTTCAATTTTTAATTTCCAGTCCATCTTAGATTATGGGGATGAAAAACAACATTTAATCCCTCGTTAACACATGAATAAGCGGAAGCTGTCATTTTCCACCAGACAATAACGGGATTATCTCAGGAACTGTCAGTTTATGTGGAAACATTATGTTGCCCAAATTTTCATAAAAATTAGCAGTGGATAATATTCAAGATCAGAGCAATGGAAAGAGAGAAATATGCATTCATGGTAATAAATATTCATATTTGTCTGCTCGGGAGATGAAAATCTAATCAAGGGGCTATTGAAGCTCTGGCTTTTTTTTTTTTTTTTTAACCAAGACGTTTCATCTAAATTGGGTTTGATATGGAAATCAATCTCACTCAAAGTCCTCCAGGCCACGAGCTCGCCAGGCTCACGTGGGGCGGGTGGCCACTCCATCAGATGTCGCTTCTGGCATGTGCCGCCTGAGACAACAGCCTGAGTTCACGCCGTGGCTCTCAGGTCGGTGTCTCGAGTTTAACACCACGGAGTGCTCAGAGCTCCCTCCCTTTTTAAAGGAAAAGCAATATGATTTCATGCCGGTTAACTCCCGGCTACTACAGGGTTAAAATCGGCTGTGTTTTTGCTTTTGTTGACAATTACCATAAATCAGAAGACACTCTGCATGGCGCTTAATGAAATATGTATGATTTTAAAAAGAAAAGATGGGAGCTGCAGGACGTTGCTCTGTGTGCGTGCGTGCATGTGTGCGTGCGTGCACGTGTGTGTGTGTCGGGGTGTGTGTTCCTGCTGTTCTCACAGAGGCCGTCCTTTCCCTGCACATGGGCAGGCTTGAAAACACGGAATCCAGGAGCTCCTCGGTTAGTAAGCGTGGGTGCAGGGTAATCACACTGATGCTTCCGGCCCCTAGGGTTGCCACTCTTGAGCGCTGGCAGGGTCAGCGTGGGGCCCCCTGGTGAGTGAGGTCCCCTGCGCACCACAGGCCACCAGGAGGGGATCACCTTTTCTAGCTGACACTGATAAATTCCTGGAAAACAAGACCAAGATGGGCTCGTCTGAGCCTTCAGAGGGAACGCGGGCAGGCCCTTCACCGTAGCAGAACCGGAACATGGCCAAGTAGCCTTCTTTCTGCATCAAAAACGTTTCCTACTGACATAAATGGGATTTTCCTGGGGTGCTGTTAATTATGTCAGAGGGCAGAATGTTCATATTCACACATGTTCTAAAATCACACCCCTGACATAGTTCCTGTTCCTCTTCTCCCTGGTCAAGCAGAGCTGATCATGGGATGTTTTGATGATTTTGGCGAAGGCCTTGGAGAACATGGTTTCTGAAGCAGACGTCTCTGGCACACGCCCTCCTGTCCTGTCTCTGCTGCCCCCAGCTGCACGGTGCCTGTTCATGAGACCCGGCTCTGAAGCCCACAGGGAGGGTCGGCCCTTCCCCAGTACACTGTTAGGAACACCTTCTGCCCTACCCACCAAGACTCAGGCTTTGATGTGGGGTTCAGAGCCATGGCCTTCCTCTGTGTGATGTGGGCGGGGTACATAGGAGGAGAGAGGACCCCGAGGAAACCTGGTGCTGCACTAAGACCTGGGGCCCCCCAGGAAACCCTGGCTCCACACTCAGGTCTGGGGTCCCCCGAGGAAACCCTGGGACTGCACTCAGACTGGAGGCCCCCCGAGGAAATCCTGGCACTGCACTCAGACTTGGAGTCCCCTGAGGAAACCCTGGTGCTGCAATGAGACTTGGGGTCCCCCGAGGAAACCCTGGCACCTCACTCAGATCTCAGGTTCCTCCAGGGACTGCAGCATCCTGAATCTTTCCCTGCAGGTAAAGGTGAGTGAAACCTCCCAGGGCAGTGAGGCCCGTTTCAGAACGTCCTCATCTTGGAGGGCTGCCAAAATGCTTGTCCCTGGAGCTTCTGGCAGCTCCCAGAGGCTCCGCCTCCCACGACCCCATGCTGGCACTGTCCCCAAGTGGCCACTGGCACCCTCCTAGCAGCTGTCCCGACCTTCCCTCTTAGAGTGTCCTTAGCTCTGGGGTGTGGGGGCCATGTGAGGGCCCGTAGAGCACCACTCCCGCTGCCCCTGAGCCATCCTCACTCCTGGGGGCCGTGTGGCCTCTCCCAGCCCCACACGTGAGGCGCTGGTCTTCCCGAGGCCGCCCTGGGGACACGGAAGCTGCTGATCGCCCATCCGCCTGCCTTGGCATCCACGCGTCTTCCTGGGAGAAACGTCTTCTAGGGCCCTTTGCCCATGCGGGGAGCTGCCAAGGAACTGGATTAATTGTGGTGGTGTTAGTATCTAACTGCAATGTTTTTCCAAGGAAAGGGAAAATTTGCATAGGAAAAAAGTCGTGAGGCTTTAGCCACACCCACCCATCCTGTCTCCAGGCTCTGGTGAGGGCTCCGTCCTGGGACCACTGCTGGTTCACTCAGTTTCCACGCGGGGAGTTCCCTTCCAGAAGAGTGGCCCCAGGACGCTCCACCTCACCTCAGGGCCAGCAGAAATAGCAGGGTTTGGTTCCCAGCCAGAGACCAAAACTGAAACAGGGCTTGGATGAGCGCCCCCGCCCCCCCAGCACCCAGTCCACGGCCCAGGGCGTTGAGCCTCGCAGAGAGGACGGAGGGTGAGCGAGGACCACAGCGTTTGCCAGGATTTGTGAATCCTGACACCATCCAAGGAGCTGCAGCGAGTGCCTCCCCAGACAGAGCCAGGAAAACGAGGCCGCTGCAGTGGCCACCACCAAGGCAGAGCTGCCCTGCTGACCCTCTGCAGCCCGTGCCCGCCGGGGTGGGGGCTCAGCCCCTTCTGACCCCTTGAGGCCTGAGGTGCTGCCATCACTGCGGCCACCAGGGGTCACACTTGCTCGCCTCCAGCACAGGCCACGCCTGTGATCCGGGCTGCATCCCCAGGAGGTGCCAGGAGGCTACAGGATGTAAAGGATGCAGGTGGGGGTTGTGAAGAAGAGGTGGAGAGAGACCTCGGAAGTGCCTGGAAGCATCTGCCTTCGGAGTCACCCTGTCTGCTGGAATTGAGACTTCTGAGACCGAACAGTAAAGGCCCTAGGGAAAGGGGTGCCAGTGATGACTCATTTTCTAATATTGGCGTCTGAATTGCAGCTTCCACTGCCACCTCTTCAGAAAGATGCCGTGTGACCCGGAGCAAGGTTATCAGAAACTGCTGATAGGGTGCTTCCTGCCGTGAATACGGAAGCCGATGGGAGGAAGCCCTCCTGCGCTCCCTTGGCTCCCATGGAATGCCTGGAAACTGTCCAGGTTTCTCTCGTTTGAAGAACGAGCCCCTGAGAGACTTCCCGGACAGCACGGTCTGGACCGTTTCCAAGCCCTTTAGGAAAACTCTGCAGCAAAATTCAGCATTTCCAAAATAGTTAAGTCAAGGTGACCCACGACACAGCCTGGGCTCTTCCTCCTGGGACAGAGTTCCTACATGGCTGTCGGACCATGAATCTCCCCTCAGGCGTCTGTTTGCTGTGCGTGAGCACGAGTGTGTGTGTGTGTGTGTGTGTGCATGAGCACTAGTGTGCTTGTGTCTGCGTGTCTTTGCGTGAGCACTAGTGTGTGTATCTGTGCGTGATAACGTGTCTGCGTGTCTGTGCACTAGTGTGCATGTGTCTGTGTGTGTGAGCATGAGTGTGCTTGTGTCTGCATGTCTGTGTGCGTGAGCGTGTGTGCATGAGCACTAGTGTGCATGTCTGCCAGTGTCTGTGTGCACTAGTGTGCATGTGTCTGCGTCTGTGTGTGCACTAGTGTGCATGTGTCTGTGTGCATGAGCACAAGTGTGCATGTCTGCCTGTGTCTGTGCACGAGTGTGCATGTGTCTGTGTGCGTGAGCATGAGTGTGCTTGTGTCTGCATGTCTGTGTGCGTGTATCTGTGCATGATAACGTGCGTGTCTGCGTGTCTGTGTGCACGAGTGTGCATGTGTCTGCATGTCTGTGCTTGAGCACTTGTGTGCGTGTGTCTGCCTGTGTGTGTGCACTAGTGCGCATGTCTGCGTGTGTCTGTGTGTGAGCACAGGTGTGCGTGTGTGTCCATGCGTCCGTGTGTGCGTATGCACGAGTGTGTGTCTGCCTCTGCATGTTTGTACACGTGACTGGGTTACTCTGCTACCTGCCAGCAAACCCCAGCCCTGCCTTGTGCTGCTGGGTGGCACGGCCTTCTCTGCCCCTCGACTTCTCCGCAGACCCTGGAGCTGTCTGTGGGGCAAGTAGGAAGTTCCCGACCGGCGAGAGGCCGTGCAGGTGACCCTGAAGCTTCGCTGAAATGAAAGTTCTACTTAAGGGGACGGGAGCTTCCTTGTGAACATGCTTGGTGGGAGGAGGGCACCGTGGCTGGGACCACGTGGACAAGCAGAGGCAGGATGGGAGTGGGGCAGAGGAGAGGGAGTGGGGCTTGGGGGGCTGGGGCAGGGGAGATAGGGGGCAGGGGAAATGTGGGGGCGGGGGGGGCAGGAGGGGACAGAAAGCTAGAGGATGGGTCAGGTGCAGGGGGTGTCATCCACTTCACCTGCTTGTGTCACATTGAACGTGGGCTGAAAGGTGGGTGAGGCCAAGTGGAGCACTTTGCAGCCCAGGCTTAGGGGCTGTCATCCGATTTGCAGGCCACGGGGAGCCATGGAGTGTTGAAGGTGAAGGGAGCAGCCTGCCCAGCTGTGGCGGGGGAAATTGAGAGGAAAGCCAGAGGCAGGCTGAGGGCCGCTTCAGGACCTTCTGTAGGACGAGGCTGGAGCTCGGCAGAGCAGCAGACAGGCCCGTGAATGCTTGTGGGAGGCCTGGATTGATGATGGGCGATGTGACGTGCCACTGTGGACTGTACCAGGCCTGGGCCACCTCACGCCCCCATGGCCCCAGGAGCTCTTCCCGAGGCGGTTCAGTGTCCTGGGACTTGACTGGAGTTGTGGGAGACCCAGAGCCGTCCCAGTCAGTGAGGACAGGACACAATTTCCCCGGCAACCCTCCTGCCGTGCCCTGACGCCCCTCTTGTGCCCAGCTGGGCGACCATCCCTCCTCTGCTTCCTCCCCCTCTTCCCTGCCAGGTGCCCCCTGCTGACCTGTGTCCCCAGTGTGATGCTGAGAGCCGCGTTCTCCCCAGTACCCAAAAGCAGGGCCTTCCGCACATCCCAGAGACCACCTTGAGAAATTCTGCTCCAGGTCCTCGCTTTCTCCTCCTGGCCCCGCGCGACAAGACAGACCCTGCAGACACTCCCCCAACACGTGTCCTTGGCACATGTCGGAGGAAACCTCGGCGTGTGGCCCTCCGAAGGGTTTCTCCGGGGAAGTGAGCAAACTGGGAAACGTATTCCCTATCCAGAGCCCCCGAGCAGGCCAGGGCTGGGTGGCTTTCTTTCGTGTTGCGCGTTCATTTATTCAACGGATACTGCTCACCACTTGCTAGTGGTGTAAACATTTGGTGGATAAAAGAGAGATGGTTGCAGCCGCACCCTCCCACAGGCAGTGAGGATGCAGGACTTCAGGGCAGGCGAGGGACCGGGTCAGAGGGAATGAGGGAGAGGTCTCAGTGCAAATGTAGGTGAGAGCCCAGGCCTGCGGAGCCAAAGAGACTGGCCTCAGGTGAGGGGGACGTGCGGCCACTGCCACTTCCCCCGTTCCGTGGCCACGAGCTTTGTGGCTTCCCCTTTCAAGTTCAGTGCAGAGAGAAAAGGGTCCTGGGAAGAGAGGACAAGCGCCACCTGGGAAATGAGTGGTCCCAGCGAGAGAAGGCAACCTGTGGACATGGGTGGCCCTGGAAGGGGAGCAGGGGACTGTGACAGGCAGCAGAAAACATGGCCCACAGAGCAAGCACCCATCGCTCCTTCTGCCATGCCAAGAAGCTGAGGAAACTCTCAGGGGCCCAAGCAGAGCAGGGGAGGGGACACTCCATGGAGGGGCACGTGGGCTGGAGGCCACAGGGCCTCTGTGCCCTCCACCTGCCACCTGCAGGATGGAGCCTGCCCTGGCTGGATGGGCAGCCCGCGTAGAAGAGCACCTCTCAGTGCTTAGTTACCACGACACCAAGGAGTGGTCAAGTGCCAGGACAAGTGGTCAAGTGCCAGTGTCCGTGAAGTGCCAGGACACAGTCACATGGGCATTGGGCAGGGGAAACAGCTGTGAGGACACAGCCTGGGGAAGGCACTGGGCATGCCTGTATCAGGAGGTTCTGGATGTGTGTGTGGGAGGTGCTGGGTATGTGTGTGTGGGAGGTGCAGGGTATGTGTGCGTGGCAGGTGCTGGGTGTGTGTGGGGGAGGTGCTGGGTGTGTGTGTGTGGAGGTGCTGGGTGTGTGTGTGTGTAGGATGATGCTGGCTATGATGTGTGGGAGGGGCTGGGCAATGGAAGAATCATGAAGTCTTTGATGCTTTCTGAAGAGTTTATAGGGACAACATCCCAAGGAAATCAGCAGCTTACAAATGGAGAACTCCTTTTAAGAAAGAATGAGATGATGTTGAAGATGAAGCCGATAGCGGCGGAACACCCACTTTAATTTTCAGGGGAAAGAGTAACCTTGTTTATATCCTAACTGGAGAGGACCGAGGATTGACAGCAGAAACAGTGGCCAACAGCATAGGCATCTCAGCTGGTTCAGCTTTCGTAATTCTGGCTGGAAAAGTGAAGTTCAGCAAACTTTCCACTCCCTGGATGCCAAAACCATTGCACGCAGACGAGCTGCAAACAGGGGCAGAGCTTTCAGTGGACGTTTTTAACAAGTGGAATCGAGATCCTGAAGCATTTCCTTGAAGAACTGCGACAGGAGAGGAGACATGGCTTTAGCAGCACCATCCCGAAGACCAAGCCCCAGCACCGCAGTGGCTGCCGAGAGGCAGGGGGGTCCCGTCGAAGCAGCGGCAGACTGGTCAAGGCCGAAGGTCGTGACAGGAGATGTTGGGACACTCGAGGCATTTTGCATGTTGACTTTCTGGAGGGGCCAAAGAACAGCAGCATCTGCTTATCATGCAAATGTTTTGAGAAACAGTCCAAGCTGTAGCAGACACACGCCTGGGAAGGCTTCACCAGAGAGCGCTCCTCCCCTAGCACAATGCTGCCCTCACCCCCTCATCAAATGCGGGCAATTCCGCACGCGTTCCCCCGGGAAGCCACCAGCCATCCCCCTTGCAGTCCTGATTCCACTCCTTCTCACTTTTTGTTGTTTTCTGATCTTAAAATGTTTTCAAAGGGCACCCATTTTTCTTTAGATAGTAACGTGAAAAAGACTGCATTGATGTGGCTAAATTACCAAGGTCCTTGGAATGCCAAGGAACCGAGGTTCCTTGGGAATGGATTACATGGCGGGTTTGATCCCTTGCAAGAGTGTCTTGGCCTTGATGGAGCTTATGTCAAAAACTAAAGTTTATATTCTTATTTTTACCTTTTAACTTAATTCCTTGGTGAACTTTTGAAGTCCCCTTATATTTGTCTACTAACTGAGGAAAAATGTAAACTTTTTCTTTACTTTTGCCCTAAGCGTAAGTCTGCTATCAAATGAAATTACCCCTAGGAATTTTACATGCAAGGAATAAGTGAGTGGCTTGGAGTCCACAGACTTCCCAGTGGGCCTCCGAGGCCCTACCCAGGCGTCCGGAGTCGGGAGGCCCATGCTGGGAGGCTTCACAAGTGCTAAGCACACACTTGGGAGCCCGGCAAAGTTGAGGTACCAGGAAAGATGTGAAGAAAGACCTTGATATTTTCATAAAGAAGACACCCCGACATGCAGGGGAACATCAGAGATTTGACTTGCTCACACTCATTTTAAAACAGTACTTACAGATTTGGAATTCTACATGTTAGCGTGTTTCATGATGTTGGGAAGTCGTTATCCCACTGGCCTTTATGAATCTTCATCTGGTTCTACATGGAGCTAAGTCCCCAAATGCTGTGCTGGTGCAATGGTAGAGGGCGTGGGATGGGAGGCCTGGCCTCACCGCTGGTGCCAGGCAATGCTGAATGGGTTGTGTGACCTGCTGGCCTTGGGTTCTCCAAGACTTAGGTGGCATCTCAGATGATCAGGCAGAATTTTCCAGGTCCAGCAGTTCCCAGTTACCAGCCATGCGTGGTCCAGAGTGCACTGCCCAGAGCAAGCTCACAATACAACCAAGCACTACCTCTGTTGAGTGGATGGGCAGGTGGGCAGGTGGGCTCAGGGAGGGCGTGAACAGGGGAAGGCGTGGCCTCTCATCTCGTGGTCTCGGAGGGCGTGAGCAGGGGAAGGCGTGGCCCCTCATCTCCTGGGCTCAGGGAAGGAGTGAGCAGGGGAAGGCTGGGCCTCTCATCTCGCGGTCTGAGTTCTCTCCCTGGCCAGTCGTCGGGCTGGAGATGTGCCTGGGCCTTTTCCTCTGTTTGCCACACTTTCTTCCCTTTAAAACATTAAACCAGTTATTGGCATTGGTAGTTTTGCTAAATTAAAGCAGGGAGGACTTGGAGAAGGCAGTGCAACCCCAGCACTCTCAGGGCCAGCTTCCTCCCAGCGCGGTTTTCATCCAGAGGCCAGGCCTGCTTTCCCACGGCCGGGCCGTGAGCTGCTGCCCTGCAGAGAGCCAATGTCCTGCAGTCCTGAGTCCGTCACGGAGATGATGGAAACCAGCTCAGACGGGAAAACTCATCACTCGGCAGACTACAGGCCTGGGGCTGCCTGCAGAGAGCCTCTTTCAAATGGGCTGGCCGAGCCCCAGCCCACCGCCTGGATGAGAGGTGTACGGCAGGGCTGTCGGAGCCATCGGGAAAAGACCCTTCCGGCACCCGGCCTTAGGATAACTGTGTCTGGACCCGCCGTCCACTCCCCACCCGTGGGAACTGTTTCAGGCCCTTTGTAACGTGCACGTGGGCCTCTTGCTCAGGATACGGGCAGGTGTTCCCCGAGGACTCAGGTGGTCCTACCTGCGGCAGTGAGTCAGTCCCCAGGCTCAGGAGGCCTGCCGTGCGGAGGAAGCCTGGGCGTCTGGGGCCGGAGCTGGCACTGTGCCCCTAGTCCTGCTCTTGTGGACTCTAGGGGCGTGCTGGGCCCAGGGGCACCTCCCCACACCTCTGCCCTTCGCTCATGGACTGTGGATTGGATTTGAGCTGCTCGAGGACCAGCTCCTCAGGCCTGTGCAGAAAGAAAGAGAAGAAGGTTCCCAGGACTGGATTCCGGGAGGGACCCTCACTCTTTCTGCCTGAATGAACACGAATGCGTGGACTTGAGGTTTATTCATGTTGATTTATGTGAATCTAGCTCGCTCTTTTTGCCTCTGACATCACCCTTCCGTCTGAATCCAAGTCAGCTTTATGCATCGCCCCAGCAAGGGCGGCCCCAGAGTGTCACGGGCAGGGTGGTGGCTACGCATCTCCAGGCACAGAGGCTGCTTCTGAGGAGACCCCAGGGTGTGTGCAGCGAGCACGGGGGTGAGCCTGGGACTCAGGCCAGACATCCTGGGTGCAGACCCCGAGCTCCCCACTCACGCTGGGTCCCTGGGGAGGATGCTTGCCGGCCTCAGCTCCGCCTCCATGGATGTGTGTCCTGCAGACCTGGTGGTGTCATGGCAAGGACAGAAAGGCACGTGTGCTGTTTAGCGTAGCAGGTCATGAGCACTGTGTGTGTATGTGCATGCATGTATGTGTGTACATGAGAGCACATGTGTGATCATGCATGTGCATGTGTGTGGACATGTGTGATTGTTCATGTGCATGTGTATACATATCGGCAGGTGTGTGATCATGCAGTTCGTGTGTGTACCTATGGACATGTGTGATCACACAGTGCGTATGTATACAATTCTGCATGTGCGTTTGTGTACATGTGTATATACAATTCTGCATATGCACATATGTGTGCATGTGTATTCACATGTGTATTTGGATGTGCATGTGTGTGTGAATATGCAATGTCATTTTCTGCTCACTGACTCTTAATTTATAAAGCAAATACCCAGCAGGCAGGATGCAATTTGAGCCCCACTCATGGTGAAGTCTAGAAAGGGGCTGACCGCTTCCCTTTACAGAGCCCAGGCCTCACGAGAGCGGCACTTGTGTGGAAGGAAACGGGCAGGGTGCATTCACTATTGTCTTGTGGAACCTGCTGAGAGCTGTGCATGCACAGCAAGGGAGAGGCCCTTGTTCTAAAGCAGGAGAGCACACGCAGCTGTCGGAGGTGGCGTGGTGCGGGGGCAGGAGGCCGGGGAGCATCCATCAGCCGCCGCAACGCAGGGGCGAGGTCACAGAGTAGAGGGTGTGCTGTCTGCTGGGAGGGCACCGGGCTCTGGGGCCTTTGTCGCATTAACCGTCCACCCCACACTCCTCTGCCTGCTCCTCTGACCACAACAGCTTCTGGAGGCTGGGCACAGTGGCCAGGCTGGCACAAGTGACATCAGGACCTGGGGTTGCAGCCCCTGGAGGGCCCATTTGCCTGACTGAGCCACAGGCAAATGCCACACAAAACCCATGGCCCGTCCTGCACACAGAGGCCACTGGAAATGCAGATCAGGCTGCGTGAACTCATCTCCTTCACTAGGAACACAACCCAGGAGACAGCAGATCCTCCTGGCACCCGCCGAAGGGCCTCCACCACCCTCCAGGCGCCTCGATCCCGCCTGCTTCCCCTCCCCCTCCCCATGGGCTCAGCGCAGTCAGACCAGCTTTCCAGGGTCCGTGTTGGCCCCACAGTAAGTGTCCTGCTTACAAGCTGAAGCCGAGATGGACTCGTGTGCACATGAGGATGAGTCTCTGCAGTTTAGGTGAGGTGGGGCCGCCCACCTCCAGGACCCCTGACTAATAGCAGCGTTGAGATTCAAACTCAGGTAACAGATCAGTTAGGAACCAGTGGGATGCTCAGCATGGAGAAGCCGATTTCTCGTTCATCCCCCGGTGTAGGACTGGGGAATGTGTCGCTGGGCAGTGCCGACCTGCAGGCCCCAGGGCCACCCCCGCAGTGCCCAGCTCCCGTCTCACACAGGGGCCCACATTTCCCAGCAGTGGCACTTGGGAAGGAGCCTATGTGGGCCAGACCCAGGGGGTGCACAGCTCCCCTCCATTTCACTGGCCAGAGTCACCCCCCTGCCCACCCAGCCACACACGCACACACAGCCGTGTGCCCAGGAGGGGAGCACTTGGATTTGGGCCCATCTGGCACAGCCACAGGCTGGAGCTCAGAGACAGATCCTACCATGACGCTCATGCAGGTGCCTGTGAGCCTTGAGCTTCATGAAGGCGGGGAGCACAGGGAGGGCCTGAGACGGCGACGGTTTATGCAGGGCAGAAACTGCAGGTTCAGGCACAGAGGGGGTCTGTCACCTGCCAGACGCTGCCTCCCTTCATGGCATTATCTTGGGGCCCAAACCTGGGTCTCAGACAAGCACTGTGTCCTGAGACACAGACATCCATGCGTGTTTGAGGGAGAATGAGGTTGAACCTGACCTCCTACAGACAGGCTGGAGCAGCTGCTTCCCAGCCCCCAGGCTATATTTCAGCAGCTCACAGGTGCATACCACACACAGCCCTGCTGTGGCCAGTCACCGTTGGCCAGACCCATGTGGCAGCTTCCAGAGGTACCCCAGGGTGATGACACCAGACCTTGGAGGAAGTGACACAGATGATGTTGACCTTTGTGACCCCCACCGTCCTCCCAGTCTCACCCCCAACGCCTCCTCCGGCCCCATCAGAACCTCCTCCTGTGGGCCTGCAAAACTAGAGCCGGGAGGGACGTCTGCCTATCATAGCCTGTGCCCTCCCAGGGTGTTGGCATCCAGGGCCTCTGGATGGTGCCCGGTGAGCCTCAGGCCGGGCTGGACCCTGGATGGGGGACCCAGTCGTACCTTGGGTGTGACAGCCGCTCAGAAGGAGGAGTGATGTTGGCGACTCAGCTTTTCTGCTGTCGTAGGAACAGCTTTCAAGTGCTTCTGGATCAAAACCACGTGGCCAGCCAAAATCGTGCAGTTCACATCAGCACGGCCGTGGCTTCAGGCTGGGCAGCTCTTCTGGCCAGAATCACACATGCAGAGAGAATTTCCAGAGCCTGTATTTTGAGCTCAGGCTGCCGAGGCAATGTCCCACAGATGAGGGGCTTAAACAACAGGAGTTTATTTTCACACCGCCCTGAAGGCGGGAAGTCCGAGGCCCAGGCACCTCCCAAGGCCACTCCCTGGCTTCTGGATGCCATCTTCATCTTCAGATGGTGCCGCTACATGTGCACGTCTCTCTCTGCGTCCAGGCATCCCCTCGGATAAGGACACCCATCCTGTTGGATCAGGACCCACCCGCAGGAGCTTGTTTTACGTTCATCAGCTCTTTAAAGGCCCTGTCTCCAAGACGCCACACACTGAGGTCCTGGGAGCTCAGAGCTGCCACGTGAGCTTGGGGTGCAATCAGCCCATCCAGGGCCACTGAACCACCTCACAGTCTTTGCCTGGCAGTGCCTTTTAAAGAATTATATTTACATTCTCAGAGTTTTCAGTTGCTTTTTTTTTCTTTTGAAAATGTCTTCTTTTGTAAAGTGTTTGTTCATACATGAGGCCAACAAACATGAAAAAATGCTCATCATCGCTGGTTATTAGAGAAATGCAAATCAAAATCACATTGAGATACCATCTCACGCCAGTTAGAAAGGAGATCATTAAAAAATCTGGAGACAACAGATGCTGGAGAGGATGTGGAGAAATAGGAACACTTTTACACTGTTGGTGGGAGTGTAAATTAGTTCAACCATTGTGGAAGACAGTGTGGTGATTCCTCAAGGACCTAGAAATAGA
>CAUYLG010019094.1:0-30862 GCA_963573385.1 Cacajao melanocephalus | reverse complement strand
AAAGGTCTAATATCCAGAATCTACAAGGAATTTAAACAAATTTGCAAGAGAAAAACAACCCCATCAAAAAGTGGGCAAAGGATAAGAACAGACACTTCTCAAAAGAAGACATTTATGTGTCCAAGAAACATGAAAATAACCTCATCACGCCAGTTAGAGTGGTGTTAATTAAAAAGTCTGGAAACAGGTGCTGATGAGAATGCAGAAAAATAGGAATCCTTTTACACTGTTGGTGGGAGTGTAAATCGGTTCAACCATTGTGGAAGACAGAATGGCAATTCCTCAAGAATCTAGAACCAGGAATACCATTTGACCCAGCAATCCCATTTATGAATATATACCGAAAGGATTATAAATCATTCTCCTCTGAGGACACATGCACACGTATGTTTATTGCAGCACTATTTACAATAGCAAAAACTTAGAAACAACTCAAATGCCCTTAATGATAGACTGGAGTGTGGCACATACACATGATAGAATACTATGCAGTCATAAGAGAGAATGAGTTCATGTCCTTTGCCAAAGACATGGATGAAGCTGGAAACCATCATTCTCAGCAAACTAACACAAGAACAGAGAACCAAACACCACATGTCCTCACTCAAAGTGAGAGTTGAACAATAAGAACACATGGACACAGGGAGGGGAACGTCACAACAGGTCCTTTTGGGGGTTCAAGGGAAAGGGGAGGGAGAGCTTTAGGACAAATACCTAATGCATGTGGTGCTTAATACCTAGATGACGGGTTGATATGTGCAGCACATCATGTACCTATGTAACAAACCTGCACATTCAGCACATGTATCCCAGAACTGAAAGTAAAATTAAAAAGAAAAAATTCACCAAAAAAAAACTATTCTGTGTTTTAAGTTCCTCTAGAAGCCCTAAAAACCATATTTTCAAGTGAAAAAAATAGCCGTAGGAAAAAGTGTATTTTATTATTTATTATGACAGTCTTTTCTCTTTTGGAAATAAAGGTGTCTTTTTAAAGCAATTTATGCACATTTCAAAAATTCAAGTGATACAAATGAGTAGACAGTGAGTGAAAAGAATGAAAAGTCTTTTTCTTACCTCTGACCTCCAGTTTCTCAGTTCTAATTTGGAAACACCCCCTGTAGTGAGAATCTCATGTTCTGTTCTCTCCAGATAGAAATAGATGCTCCCCTCTTTCTTTTAAGATACACATTCTTAAAAAAAGAGAAATATACTATGTTTATACTGTTTTTTACCTTGATCTTTTCATTCAACACTGCATCTTGGAAATTGCATCACATGCTGTCTGTAAGTGCTTAGCTTTCTTTCTGGGCTTCTCCTCTTTATCATTACATGGGTCTTGAAGTCTGAAAACTACATTCCACACACATTTCCTTCTCATTTTCTACAAATAACTTTGATAGTGGCAATGATAGTGGGCAGGTTGCAACAAATGGCTACACATATCTGTGGGTGAGCATTATTGGTAAAGTAACAATGAGGGTGGCAGAGCAGTGGTTCCAGCAGCCTCTGAAACAGTTACTCTAGTAAGTTTGATAGCAAAAGTAATAGAGGGGACTTCTGCTCAGCTGCTCTGGAAGTACTTTCAGCAGCTCCCTGGCAAGGGAAGGTATATGGGCTTCTGTCCAAAGGTAGCAGTCAACTTTTGATCCTTGGGTAACACTCTCAAGTCCCTTTGGTTGCTCATGCCCTTTCATCACCTGCAGCTTCCTAATTTATGGGAAATGCCTCCTTGTGTCACGCTCAGCTCTCCCAAGCCTTCTCTGGCTGAACTGTCTAGAGAGGCTTATGTTTTTCTGACTACATATCAATTAAAACATCAATTATTATATATCTATATCTATTTAATTTGTATTTCTTTATCTGTCATTTTAAATGGCTGAATTACATTTCATTGTGTGAGTACACTGTAATTTATTTAATTAATTCCTTAGTCATACACACTTAGGCTCTTTCTAGTCTCTTATTACAGACATAGCTTACCCATGTCAAATGCATCGGCAGAGTAAATTCCTAGAAAAGGAACTACTTCATCAAATGCTCTGTGAATTTTAAAAGTTGATAAATAATATGAAATTACCTTCCAAAGAGGGTGTACTAATTGACATTCCCTTAAACAATTAAGGAGAATGACTGTTTACCTACAGACTAGCAGGAAAATTGTAATATCAAACTTTTAATTTTTGACAATTTGGTAGATTAAAATGGTATCAGATTAATGATTAAATATAGATTATTTAAGATAAACTTGAACATCTTTTCAAATGTCTAAAAGCCATTTGTATTTTTTTCCTGTATGTGATTCATTCATGACTTTAAAAATTATGTTGTTATTTCTTTTGGACTTACGATATTTCTTATATATTGAGGATATTAGCTCTTTGTGTGTCATATATATTGCATAATTTCCCCTAGTTTGCCATTCTCTTTTGAATTTCTTCTTTGTAAAAACTTTTAAATATTTATGCAGTCAGCCTTTTCTTTACATAATGAATATTTTATTTTATAATCTAGGTTTCGTTTTTACTGTAGAAAGGCCTTCTCAATGCTGAGATTCTAAAAGTTTTGTTCACAATTTTTACTTGGGTTTTTATAACTTTTTTTTAAAGTCAATTCTTTTATCCTCTGTGATTTATTTCAACGGTAGTGATCTTACTTCATTTTTCCCAAAGTGGTTAGTGACTTCTTTCAACATAATTTCCTAATTGTTATATTAATTCACTGATCTGAAATTCTTTGCTTATCCTATATTATTTTGTTCCATTGAATTGTTACCTATTCATATGCTAGTACCAAGCTATTAAAGCTATTGTTTATCTAATCTTTTAGCATCTGTTGGGATTATTCCCCCTTTTACTCTTCTGTTTAAATATTCTCTTTTATCCTGGAATATTTGTTTTTCCATATAAAATTTAGAATTATTTTGATCAGGTAAATACCTTTTTTTAAAAAAATTCATGTGGCCTTCAATTTGTAATCAGTTTAGGCATAATAGAACAATCTTTTATATATTTCAAAATAAAATGATCTTATATTTAGAAAGTGACGTAATGCCCATTTCATCTTGGACCATATTCCTAACCATTATCCAGTGCTAAAAACAATGCTAATCAGCAGTTTAACACAAATTTTATTAAAAATTTAAAAATACAGTTGTGAAGGCATTGGCAATATCATATTGACTCTTTCAGATGTCCTAATTAGGACACAAGAGACTTTATTGTTTATGGGCCTTTTTTTTTTTGAGAGGAAAATATTTTAATTATAAGGAAGATAGACATGAAAGAGTGAAGTAAACTCCTTGAATGTTTGGAGCTAGGAGAGATTGTAATGAATGTTTAATTCCACTGTCTGATTCTACAGATGGAGGCAAGGAGGCCAGTAGAAAGAAAGAGACTAGTCAAAAGTCACATCATGAATTTATGGCTGACTTGAATTTAAAACCCATTCCCCCAGCACTCAATTTACTTTTTCTATAGAATCCAGCTGTTTACCTCACCGGCTACATGCTTGAATCTAATTTCTAAGAAAATAGCACAGCTAGGAGAATCAGCTTTATGTGTGAGCTGTGTTTGTAGCCCTTGACTTGGTGCAATTTGAGGTTTCAGTGATTTGTCATGGTAACAGAAAGCCCATTCCTAGAGACTCAGCCCTTTAAATTATGGGGTATTCAAGAGTCTCATTTTAAGATACAAATCCTTCTGGAAAGTGGCCTTTGGATACCTTTCCTAAAAGTCAGAAGGTGGGGTAAATTAGGCATTAGATAGTGTATTAATTCCTTCTCAGCGAAATACCCAAGACTGGGCAATTTGTAAAGGAAAGAGGTTTAATTGACTCACACTCCTGCACAGCTGGAAAGGCCTCAGGAAATTTACAATTATGGCGGAAGGGAGAGCAAACACGTCCTTCTTCACAAGGTGGCAGGAGACAGAAGTGCCAAGCAAATGGGGAAAAGCCCCTTATAAAACCATCAGATCTCTTAAGAACTCACTGTCATCAAGAACAATATAGAGGTAACTGCCCCCATGATTCAGTTACCTCCCACCAGGTCCCTCCCATGACACATTGGGATTATGGGAACTACAATTCAAGATGAGATTTGGGTGGAGACACAGCCAAACCATATCAGATGTCATGGATTCACTCCATCTATATAACAGTTCATCTGACCCTGGCCCTAAGGGAAGGGAAAGCAGAGCCAACAGGAAGATTTTTAAAGGCCTGAAACAAAGGCTGATCTTTTCCTATATGGCTTGCTGTATTTCTAAGAGTGAGGATTGGGGGCTGAATATATAGGATATCCCTGTTTCTAGGAAGCTAGGGTTCAATATTAGAATTCTTGATGCAAATGGGGAGTTAGGGAGGGATGTAGAAGCATCTCAGATAAAAGTTTGAAGAAGTTTTCAATTCAACTTGAACCAACAGCCAATGGTTTGTGGCAGGCATCCCTGGGCTCCTTGTTAAAACACAGAAAGTTAGACTGCTAAGTATTTTTTGCTTGAGTATTACTGTGAAGGTTCTTTTGATGTTTCTTTGCACTTGCTATTCAGAGTTACAGACATTGTGAATATTTCATAAGATAGCCACAGATATTAATAGCATCTTGAATGCTTATATAATATAACATTTTAGCAAAAATATTATTTTCTATGTGGCACTATTATTTGCAGATTTTGTTATTTTTTTATTTATGAAAAACAGATGAAAATGAATGGCACCCAATAGAAATTATCTTACCTGGGGAGCATTGAGACTTTTGTACTTATCTTCTCTTCCTCTTAAGCATGAGCCTTTGAAGTATGAAAGGCCAGATAATCTGAGGCACAAAGGAGTGATGTGAGTAGCTAAGGATGGATAATGACCTCCTAGAATGAACCCATGGTTCCTAATGCTTTCTTAAATTGACAGTCATTAAACAGAAAATTCTGAGACTTTAATGGGCATTTGAATTGCCTGGATCTTGCTTAAATGCAGATTCCAAGGCTCTTCCTCCAAGAGAACCTAAGTAGCGTAACTTAAATTAAGGTAAACATCTCCATTTTAAATAATTGCTGAAAGAGACTCTGATATTGGTGGCCAGGATTTCACTCCATGTAACAATAGAGTGCCTCTAATTATTTCTCTCTAGAAAGAAATTTTATTGAATCACACATCACAGGATCTCAAAACTGGAAAGTATCTTGTGAGTCCTCTCACTAGTCCAGTAGTTTTCCATCACGTCCCCATTGGAAAACACCTAATGTTTTACAAAGTGCCCCTTTATAGTGAAACAAAGTCTTTTTCTCTGTGTCTTCCAGTCACTGTCTGTCTACTTTCAGGACTGTGTTTAAATTCAGTTCCCGTTTCATATATTAGAGGATAATTTTCTAGACCCCCTTGACACTTTCATTCTGTGGGCAAAATATCCTTAGTTGCAAAGAATTCTGAGTTTTCCCCATGGTACCACCTTTCAAGGCATGATAAATAGTTTGGCAGGTCTTTCCTTGAACTACTGTAGGCCTGCAAGTCCATTTGGGATGCAAGATAAGTTTTTAAATGCACTAATTATTCAATGGTTGTGCCCATATTAGTTGAATTGTCATTGAACTACCATTGTCCACATTGGGAAATGCAATAATTAGGTGCTTTTTACCAATTTGCATTTCACCCATTTTACTAATAGGAGAACTCCTATTCTCAAGGTGTTTATCAGATGCTCCTGACCTATCTGGCTATGAGGTATCAGGCAGTGTATTTGGTGTTGCTGATGTGGTGTCAAGTACAACGATAGGGCAATTAAGATGACTTACTTGCACATTTCACTGTGGGTAATTTTTTTTAACTGCTTTCCTTTATCTTTCTTTTTAAATTGAAAGGAGGGCTAGCAAGGATATGGAGCATCTTTATTTGCACTACTTCTAAGAAGTACTTGTTTTATCTGCCTTTCTTCCAGAGAACTAGCTTCCCCAGATTTTAAGAAACTCTGGGGTTGTCATGAGATTCTTTCCCAAAGGAGTGAGACATGAAAAGCAGGGTAGAATGCAGATAGAGAGAGAAGATGGGAAGTCATTTCAAATAAAGGATATAACAGGAGAAAAATGAATAGGGACTGCCCATGTAATTGTGTAATGGGAAGTACGTGTGTGTGTGTGTGTGTGTGTGTGTGTGTGTATGTGTGTATGTGTATATGCATAATCATAATTCAAAGATCTTAAGTTAGAACACATAATTCACTTTAGAAGACTACAGAAGGTAAAATTAAGCAATCATAGTGCAGGTAGGCAACTGTGGCTGGCAAAACATAAATGATGCTAAGACAATTATGGACTCAGTATGCTGTTGCCTCAATTTTCCTCCCCCACAATTTCTAATGTCCTAAGAAAGAACTCATTCCACTACTGCAAACAGTTTAGGAAAATAATCCAACTAGAAGTTGATTTTGTATGACTCAGTTAATTAGCCTGGTATTATCCTCTGTCAAAGGAAGGTTAAGGGTTAGCTTCTTTAATAGAGTTCCTGTGGCAGAACATTGACAAGACAAATGTGACTGATTTCTCACCTAAATTACAACATTCTGTTTGGAAGGTAGGCACAAGAAGAAATAGGATCTGAGACACTGACATTTATATTAGTAGAGCCATACATAAACTATCACAAATATGATTGTATGGTCAACATTTATGGTAAATTTAAACTCAGATTAGATATCTATGACTCAGTCTTTACCAGTAACATAAGTTCCTATGACTTTTGCATAGTGAGTTTATGTGTAAAAAGCTGTAATGTATGTGTATATTGCTTTAAATAGTAGATTGTTTCCAGAAATAAGTATTATAGATTGATGTAATATTTAAATAATATTTAAAGCAACAAGCAAAATTAATGGTATTTTGTTAGCAGCAAGGTCAGCAGTAGAAGAGAAAAAACATTCAGAAACTGCATTAATTCACATAGAGTTTCCAGATCAAGAGAGGTGATAGATCTAGTGAATTCTGCACTCATCTGATCATATACATTGTACTGTGTTAAGTTCTAATCACCACTTTTTAAAATGAAAATAGATGAGCATGTGTTCATATGTAAGACAATTATTATATGTTAAGGAAGTTCTAGAAATAACTTCACAAATAGACTATTTAGTCCAAGAATATTTGGATAAAAATGATAATTATTTTTAAATATTTAAAATAGCTGTAACATAAAAGAGAGAGTTCCTTTTCATGTTTTTTTATGTCTGCATCTAAAGCTAATGAGTGAGAATTATAAAAAGTGAGCTTTTAGCTCAATATAGAAAGAATTCTCTAAAAATCAATGTTTTCTAACAATAGATGAATCTAAAATAGCGGATGGATGATGATATATCTATGATATTGTAGAAAGGATTTCTATGTGAAATTTGATGTAAGGTAAAATTAGAAACCTTCTGTGTCCTTTTCTATTATAGATTGTTATTATTATAATAATTCATAACATGATAGCTTGCATTCTTTAATAAAAGTGATAAATCTGGTGAGGGCAAAATGAATAAAATGTATTTCCATTTTTACTTCTAATTAAAGTTGTATGTAAATTTAATATTTACTTGTTTTTATGTGTCACATATAGCCACGGAGAGATATATTTATAAAATATGCTAATCAAATATTAATAGTGTTCAGTACCTGAGCAATGCTACTATGAAAACAACATATTATCACAAGATCAAACTTACTGAGACAGTATTTATCTACTTATTTGTGTGATTCAGTACTGATGTATTTTCTGAGATTAAAAACAAATGATAAAAGAAACCCAAAAAGTTGAAGATTTAGAACAAACCTTAAATCTTTAAAAGTTATAGTGGATTTTTTAGTACAATTAATCATAGGAGTTACAAGACAATTTTGGTTGGCTGAGCAAAAGCCTGATAAAATCTCCTCCCACTTTCCCAGTGTTTGTTCGTATCAGTTAATAACATGCGAACCTCGGGGCTGTGGGGAGAAGCAGGAGAATACTGTGACATTCATTCTGCAACCAGCTACTTGAACTGTGTTTAAAACAGGAGACTGGTTAAATACATGGACCCTGGAGCCAGAACGTCTCACTCAAAATTCAAGTTATGTGTCTTCAAAGCAAAGTGAACCTAGGCGAGTAATCAAAGCTTTTATTGTCTCAGTTTTCTCATTTATAAAATACTAAAAAATTAAGAAAATATATTTCATAGGATTGTTGTGACAGTCATAATTACTGCAATAGCTAATATTGATTGAGTGCTCACTATGTACCTGGCACACTTCTAAATTGATTGCCTATATTGTTCATTTAATCCTTCTAACACACTCTAAAGTTGGTCAGTCTTTTTTTTTTCTTTTCCAAGTTGGAAAACTGAAGCACAGACAGTTGGCAACTTATTCAAAGTAATAGAATTAACCCAAAAAGTCCAGCTTCAAAGATCACATTCTTAAGTATTACTCTCTAACCATATCAAGTGGGTCTTAGCACATGGTAAAGAACTCAATAAATTATAGCTAATATTATTATTGTTACTAGAGTAACCATATGTTTTTACATTGTTCAGTTACTAAATTTTATTAATATTTTATTAACATAATTTAGAAATAAAAGGGAGATATGGACAAAGAGATGATGTTAGAAGCCTATGGCTATATAACTCTGAATGCATCTGATCTCATCTGGCAAACATTTAATGAGATTCTTTGTGTGACTCTAGGTACAAATGGAGCTACTTTAGATGCCAAGTAAAAAGGCAATAAAATCCATCCTTTCTCTTTCTGTTCAGAACTCTTTTAGGGACAACATGGCAGGCAGTGACAATAGCAAAGCTTGACCAAGGGACTTTGCAGTCACTGAGTATATAAAAGAGAGGATAGAGTGAAAACCACATGGCAGTGTTGTCGACACTGGTTTGTAAGCATGATTAAGGCACGACTTTTAGGACTTCCTATAATAGCCAAAAGAGATAATGAGGTGAACCAATTTTCATCAGATATATCAATGGGGTCTCAAGCTGCCATAATTTGATAATATAAAATACATGTGTGTTCCACTTGCAGTGGATAGCTCAGAAAACTCCTATCATACACTCCCTGAAATAACAAATATGAAATCTGTTCCAAAAAAAAGAAAAAAAGAAGCAATAATAAAACCTTCCCAAAGGCACTGGAGAGTGACAAAAAACAGACAGACTACAGGGTGGAGATGGGGACAGGGATCGATACTGGGAAGGGAATGGCACTGGGGGAGTTTTCCGTTTTCTTTGTTTCCATCCTGAGAAATTACAATGTGTACACACAGGGTGGTAAAACTACAGGAAAGTCTAGTGTCATGTTGGCTCAAAGAAACAGAGGAGAAAGTTCAGGGCAACCACAGTTATAGAAAAGTAGGTTAGGAATCCTGGGGAGACCCACGGAGGGAAAGTCCAATAATTAGTGTATAAACTCTTCCCAGGTATCAACAACCTGTGAATCACATCTGTGTGTGGTATACTTTCAGTAACATAGCAAGGCAAAAAGGACAGAATTGAGATCAGGCCCACTGCCCAGGAGAAAGAGTGTGCAGTTTAAATTTACCAAAGCAATCTGCTAGAACAAATACATCTACACCATATGGGGCAATATAAGAGAATCCAGAGTCTCAATAATATTAAATTCATATGTCCAGGATACAGTACAAAACTTACTTAACAAAAGAAGAAATGGAAAATGGGAACCACTCTTTTAGGGGAAAAGACCAATAAGAAAAATAATGATCTTGAAATGGCCCAGATGTTGAAAGTATCGGACAAAAATTTTAAAGTAGATGTTATAATTATGCTCAATGATATAAGGGAAAATACGCTTCGAATAAAAAGATAGAAATATAAAATTGAGAAATGGAAATATTAAAAATGGGATTTTTGGAACTGGAAAACAATATTTGGGAGAAAAAAAACTCACTGAATAAGCTTAACAGCAAAATGGAGATGACAAAATCCAATAAATTTGATGGTAGAACAGGAGAGAATATTTAATCTGAAGATAAAGAAAAAAGTCTGAAAAAAATCAACAGAGCCTCAAAGACATAAAATTTGTTTTATCATATGTGAAATTTGAGTCCAAGGAGGAAGACAGAAAAAAAAAAGACAGAAAAATATGTGAAGAAATAATGTCCCTCAAATCCCCAAATTTTGCAAAGACACGAATTTATAGATTCAAAAAACTAGAAAGCTCTGAGCAGGATAAATACAAACAAAAAAATTCCTAGGTACATGATATGGTTTGGCTGTGTCCCCACCCAAATCTCATCTTGAATTATAGTTTCCACAATCCCCACATACTATGGGAGAGACCCAGTTGCAAGTGATTGAATTATGGGGGCAGTTTCCCCCATGCTGTTCCCATGTTCCAGTGATACTGAGTTCTCATGAGATCTGACAGTTTTATAAGGGGCTTCCCCCTTTGCTTGGTACTCATTTGCTCTCCTGCCACCCTGTGAAGAGGTGCTTTCCACCATGATTGGGTCTCCCCAGCCATGCGGTACTGTGAGGTAATTAAACCTCTTTTCTTTATAAATTACCCAGTCTCAGGTATTTTTTCAAAGCAGCCTGAGAACACACAGTACATTAGAATAAAACATCTGAAAACACAAAAAAGACACAAAAGAGTAAATGCTGTATGATTTTATATGTGAAACGCAAAAAGGAATAAAACTAATCTATGATGACAGCAGATAAGTGACTATCTGGGGCCTAGGGTGAAGATAACCTCAAAGGAACATGAGGAGCCTTTCTGAAGTGCTGGACATATTTTGTCTTGATTGTAGTCATGTTTATGCAATTGCATATATTGTCTAAATTCAATGAATCATATACTTACAATGGGTGTATTATTTTTTATATGTTACAGCTCAATAAGGTTGATTTTTTAAAAAATGAAAGCAGTGTTGGGAACGTATCCTCCTAAACTACAGCTGCATATAAAAGATTCTAATGGTCAAACTATGTTCCTGCCTTCTCAAGAGATATTCAAAGTAGAGTAAGAAAACATACCGATTAGTCATATTTGCTAATATACTTAGAGCATATCATCAAGTCAAATGAAACAGTTTCAGAGACCCCAAATTTGGCAGAGCAGCACATTTTCTGATTTGGTTTATATCAGCTTGTTCAGAAATTCAGAAATTTTTTTTGTTATTGCTTTTCAACATACAAATTTTTTTATCATTTGTATCAATGAAACCTTCCTGAAATCATGTAGTATTAAGTTACAAGACTTTTTAAAACCCAATTTCTATGCTAAAATCTTACCAAAGATATGAAATTTCAAGGTTTTCTGTGCCAAGTCCCTAGGATAACATTTGCAAATGTTGTAGTGTTTCAGTATCTTGCAAAATTAATATTCTAAGAACTATGAATAACACTTTGAATCTAATTTCTGTGAGCATATCTTATTGGCTATTGCTTACCCTTTTGTACTTTTGTTAGGAGAGTCATTTTAAATATGTAATGACAAATTATGGTTTCTATTAATGGATTTAACCCTATAATTACATGATTTGGAAATGTGTGATATAATTTTGTGGAAGAAATAGCAATGTTTAGAAGTTTTAGAAAAGTGAGTCTAAACATCTAGACAAACACTGCAACTTATAAAAATAAATAGAAGTAATCTTATTTCAGGGACATTGATAAGCTATTAGATATTTTAACTAAATACAGGTATGTCTATATAAATAATTAATATATATTAATTAAGTATAGGAAAATATCAGCAGGCACGGTGGCTCACACCTGTAATCCTAGCTTTGGGAGGCTGAGGCAAGAAGATCAGGCTCAATCTCAAGAGTTCGAGATCAGTCTGAGCAATACAGTGAGACTCTGTCTCAAGATAAAAAACAAATAAAAACTTAGAAAATATTAATATATCTTCATAAATTAGTTGCGATGTCTCTGAGAAGAGGGACCATGCCTTTCTCATGTTTGTATTTACAGTAGTAGTTCAGCTGTCAGTTTTAGCTTAAAGTCTAATAACATCCACAGAAAAGTGTTTAGCTGCAACATATTAGCTTTGCTGTCCACACACAAACAAAACTTTTCCCCCATATTTTGTTTAATTTTATTTCTTAGTTTTTTTTCTTTAATATTGCTAAAAGAAATGACTATATTTGAAAATCTCCAAAAATTGTTGCAGAACAATTGTTGAAGGCATTGCCCATTTTGTTGTCCAGTTTACCTTATATAATATCTGAGAAAACAGATTGCTTTTAGGCATTAGTAGGAAAGTTTCCCTAACTACACTTTCGTTTTATTAAAAAATAGGAAATAGAGAAGTACACTTAGGGCTTTTAAAAAAAATAAGTAGAGACTAGATTTTACATTTTTCCTATTATGTAAAATTTACACTATTAAAAAACATGCATTTTTTCTACCACCCCTATCTTAAGACCTCACAGTGACATCCCATTACTTTTTTTGTTTTGTTTTGTTTTTTGGAGACAGAGTCTCATTCTGCTGTCACCCAGGCTGGAGTGCAATGGTGTAATCATGGCTCACTGCAGCCTCGACTTCCTTGGCTCAAGCAATCCTCCCGCCTCCTGCTCCTGAGTTGTGGGGATTACAGGCATGTGCCACTGCACCTGGCCCCCATTACTCTTCTGGTAAAGATAAATCTCCTCAGTATGGTCTCCACGGCATTACATGGACTAACTTCTGTCCATCTCTTTTGACACATCTCACTCCTAGAATGCACTGCAGTTGTAAAATCTCCTCCACTCTCCTGGTTCCCTCCTGCCCTCTGCCTCTGCCTTCTCAATATTTATGTATCACTTCCCTTATGATCTTGGTACAATCATCACTTACTGAGAAAGCCTTTATAGTCCTCCTGAGTAGATCAGATCTTTACATACATACTCCCACAGAATCAAATATTTATCCTTCAAAGTTCATATCACTCTCTGTAGCTAAATATATGTTTTGTAATCATTTAGTTAATGTCCATTTCCCCATTATTCTGTGAGCTCTCTATAGACAGACAGAGATCATGTCTACCTATGCTCCCGTCAATAAACCCAGCACCAAGTATAATACCTAGAAGTGAAAGTGCTCAAATAAATATTTCTTTTCTTTTTTCTTTTGTTTGAGATGGAGTTTCACCCAAGCTGGAGTGCAACGGCACAATCTCAGCTCACTGCAACCTCCACCTCCCGGGTTCAAGCAATTCTGCCTCAGCCTCACAAGTAGCTGGGCTTATAGGCATGCACCTCCACACCCGGCTAATTTTTGTATTTTTAGTAGAGAAAAGGTTTCACCATGTTGGGCAGGCTGGTCTCAAACTCCTGACCTCAGGCGATCCACTTGCCTCGGCCTCTCAAAGTGCTGTGAGCCACAGTTCCTGGCCTCAAATAAATATTTCTTAACTTAAATAATGAATGACTGCAGGAAACGTCTTTATGTGGACATTTTTACATGATTATTCCTATAGGGTAAGTTCTAATATGTGGAAGTCCATTTTTTTCCCAGCACTCAGTTTGTGTGAGCTCCTGTATCAGACATTGCAGTGAGTAAAAAGGTTTCTCTGACCTCAAGAAGCTTATAGTTTCATCAGAAGAATAAAGGCAAGAGCAAGTGATCATAGTACCAACTAGAGTTTGATAAATGCCACAGAAATGGTTCTACATCACTCAATATGTTTCCCAATGTTTACTTTGGTGACTGAGTATATAATATGGTACCAGTATTGAGGACTTTGATTTCTGATATGATATAAATCTTAGATAGTGTCAACCTGGAATTATCTCTTAACCCTTCAGGTTTTTCATAACACCCTTCTGTGGGAAAACATATACAAAAGAAGCAAAAAAAGGAAACAACAGACAGCTTTCCTATTAAAGTTTTGAGTAAAGAAAAGGCAAGTGCTTTGAATGAGTAGCTCTTTAACATGGGCATGACCTACTTCAAATTAGCGACTCACCCAGTAATGCTTCATTACAATTGCTGCTGTTTGTTTAAGATCCATTGAGCCAGCTTTTATAAATTATCCCTTAATATATTCTGGACACTTTGGTTTGGGGAGGATGCTCACTTTCCCCAAAGAGCTAATGAAAATTCAGTGTTTGCCTATTCCCTGTACCTCATTGCAAAATCAATGCCTGAAATACAATAGCTTCATAGTGATGATCTGTGGTTGTGGTGCCTTCACGAAGCTGAAACTTATAGCTCAAAAGGCTATCTTTCTTTCTCTCCTCTGAAAACTTTAGATTCACACATCTGCTGCCTTCTTGATCTTGAGCCTTCTATCTTTGTACCAGACAAGAATGTTTTCTTATTTCTTTTTTAGAAGGTGCTGACTCTTCCTGGAAGCTAGGCCCAGAGAGTAGCTGCTCACTGCACACCTGTGGCTAGATTTGTAATCTCTATAGTCTCCCAGACTGATGAACTGTGCAAACTGACAATTAAAAAGTAACTTTCTGACTTTTTAGCAATAATTTCTATTTGCAGGTGTGAAAACACAACAGCAGCAATGTTTACTGGGTCAACAAAACCAAGGGATTTGTTTCTTTTATTGGAGTTTGTAGAGTAACGATATTTGCAGAGGAAGAATGGAATGTAAGATTAAGGGAACAAAAATAGAATTTGATTCTCTCTCTTCAATTCCTTCTTTTAAAATAGGAGTTTTAAAACTTGAAGTCCAGGTAGGTTTACTGAGGACCTGAGACCAAGGGTAGTTTTTAAGGGGTGTTTAACCCATATGTAGGGTTATAAGCTTAGGTAAACTTAATGAATACTTTGATTTCATCAGATTTCAAAGGGGTAGTAAGCGATAATAAAACAAAAAAGGAATTAGAGAATAAAATAGAAATAATGAAGTAAAATAATGCCTCATAAAGTTCTGAAAAAAATGCTTGTAATGCATGAAACTTCTACTGATGTTAGTGATTAGCGTTTATTTTTGTTTTGTATAAGATGCTCATAGGAGGCTCACAGCTGGAATCCCAGCACTTTGGCAGGCCAGGGTGGGAGGATTGCTTTAAGCCAGGAGTTTGAGAATAGCCTAGCCAACAAAGTGAGACCACCATCTTTATTTTTTAAAAAATCAAAAACTGAGCCAGGCATGGTAGCACATGCCTGTGGTCCCAACTACTTGGGAGGCTGAGGTGGGAGGGCTGCTTGAGCATAGGAAGTTGAGGATGCAGTGAGGCTTGATTGTGCCACTGCACTCTAGCCTGCGTGACAGAGAAAGACCATGTCTAAAAAAAGTCATAAGGGCAACTAGTAATAATTAGCCAAGAGAAAGAAAGATTTAGAAGGAAGACAATATCTGTTCTCTGATATTTTTAGAACGATACTGATTGATGAAAGATTTGAATATTCCCAAGAGGGGAAATTGAGCAAATTAGTAAAAGTATATTGAGATAGCCCTACAAAGAACTTCCCAGAACTCTGTCTCGAAAGATGGGATAGACTGTTTCTGTTAAAAATGAGTGTTATTTGTCACTGGAGGTGCAAAAACAATTATTAAATAATTCAGAAAGATTGAGAAACTTGCCCAACTCAAATAGCTCATGAAAATCAGAATTAAGATGAAAACTTCAGTCTGATCTAAAAGCCCTTGCCAGACTTTGAGTGGTGCTAATTCTCTCTTGACATCACTCCATTAAAGGGGCATACAGTTGCCTACAGGTGGCACTGTTGAACAATTTGTTAAATGACTTAATTGCTAAATTCCATATGTATATTCTCTTGAAATCATTAAATTTGTCTTAGATTTTTAGAATCTGCTCAGGATACTGTATAATATTCCTTAACTGCAGTAACCAAAAGTTTTCTTATTCCTATCATAACTGCTGCTTGATTGGCTGGTTCAACTCCTGAAGTTTAAACAAATCAAAGTACAAATGACCCAATGCCAATCTCCTTATTAACCAGGGAAGAAATGCTACAGGTTCCCGTTGATAAAGGACATTGTTCCTTCATCACATTCTTCTATTTCTCCCTGTGGTGTTTGAGAAGAGATAGCAGCATATCTAATCAACTGTTGCCTGGACAAAATTACCCTTATGTCCTGGTTCCCTGCTTAGTCAGCCAACTGAAGAGAACTCTTTTGTTGTCGTGTAGAAGTGGGTGGATCGCTTTCTTCTATTTCTCAAGAAATCATTCACATTTGGGATGCTAAGCAATTAGAGCATCTAATTCTAATGTATGTAACAAACCTCCTGTTTCACCTCAGCACAGGCTCATTATGTCTTGCAACACTGCTGCATGTTGAATTTGCACCTTCGGTAATTAGTACAGCTATTCTGCCAGCCCTCCTTCCTGCCTTTGCCAACATTTTCTGTGTTAGCAAACAAGCATCAATCACCAACCTGATGAGCAAAATTAAGGCCTTTCTGTGCACTCAATTCACAAACTAGACTAAAATTCCAGGTTTAAGAACTCATCTTTGCCAACATTGCAACTACATGTAACAAAAATAGCAAGAGTGAACATGATAATAACTTTTACTGAGTACTTACTTCATGCCAGCACTGTGCTAAATGCTTTATGTAGTTTGCTTCACCTAATCCTAATAAGAAGCCTATTGGGGCGTCCTCAAATTTGCCCACTTTATAAATAAAAAAATGAGCCGCAGAGAAGTTAAATAACATGCCCAAGGCCATAAAGCTTTCAAGCATTGGAGCCAGAATGAGATGACAAGCATCATCTGACAGTTCAACACGGAATAGTTCAATGTAACCTTTTGGAAAAAAAAATGGCTGGATTCTCTGACCCAAAGCTGACCGAGTTACCACTGAATCAGACACTCATTACCCAGAAAAGGAGCATGGTCAAATGAGATCTGCTCAGGAAGGCACGGGAAATTTCTCAGGGTCTTAGAGACTTTCTGAAAGGGAGTTCAGGTGAATAAAGAGGGTAGTTGAAGAAAAGAAATACAGACATTCCGTTATATTTTTCAGTTGATGTTCTTTCAGTTTATCTCTACATTAGGATGCATCCCTGTATAGGAGTGTGTGTGTGTGTGTGTGTGTGTGCACCCACGCATGTGCATCTCATGCTATTGTTGCTCTTGTCACAGGGATTGGGTGAATCTTAAGGAGGGAATGTGAGTGATTGTCAATCAGTTTCAAACTTTGCCCCTGAGCCAGTCTGTGATTTCTGGCTCTACTTTTAGTGAGAAGGGTTCTCTTCATTCTTGGGATCAAGTGCCATGACTATCCTTGTTCTAGCCACTTTGTACGTGACCTGTCCTTTTGTGCCAAATTTGCTTTCTTGAACCATCAAGACTTTTTCTTCATGACCTGGTTATTGAAAAAAAAAAAAGAAAGATGAAAATAAGAATAGTGATTAGAAAAACTTTGCTAGGTTGAATTCTATTAAAAGGACAGACCTTGATTCTGAAATTGTGTTATCTTACTTTTCTTTCCCTGACACCCAATCCCAACTTTCATACCAACCTACTTGCTGAATATGGCAAGTTTTTGGATTCTCAATAACCACCATGTTCCACATGCTTATTTATTCAGAAATAGGTTTTCTTGTTATTGAAGCACCCAATGCCAGTGACAGCTGTGGCCACTGCTGCTTACTAAACAATTGTTAAAATAAGTTGCTGAAGCCTGATGGCTAGCAAGACAATATTTCCAGTGGTTCAAACTCTATAGTAGGACTCTCTGGATTAAAACCTCTGACCTCAACCAGGCTAGCTCTGGAACTATGGGCAATGTATTTAATTTGTATAAATCTTTTTTTAAATAAAAGTTGAAATTTATTTTTTAATTTTTAATTTTTTATTCCCATAGGTTATTGGGAAACAGTTGGTGTTTGGTTACATGAGTAAGTTCTTTAGTAGTGATTTGTGAGATTTTGGTGCACCCATTACCCAAGCAGTATATACTGAACCCAATTTGTAGTCTTTTATCCCTCAACCTTCTCCCACCCTTTCCCTGGAGTCCCCAAAGTTCATTGTATCATTCTTATGCCTTTACATGCTTATAGCTTAGCTCCCACTTATGAGTGAGAACATATGATGTTTGATTTTCTGTTCTTGAGTTACTTCACTTAGAATAATAGTCTTCAGTTCCATCCAGATTGCTCCAAATGCCATTAGTCTGTTTTTTTAAAAGGCTGTGTAGTATTCCATCATATACATACATATATCACAATTTCTTTATCCACTCAACTGATGGGCATTTGGGCTGGTTCCATATTTTTGCAATTGTGAATTGTGCTGCTATAAACATGCATGTGCAATATCTTTTTTGTATGACCTTTTTTTCCTCTGGGTAGATATCCAGTAGTGGGATTGCTGGATCAAATGCTAGTTCTGCTTTTAGTTCTTTAAGAAATTTCTACACAGTTTTCCATAGTGGTTGTAGTAGTTTACATTCCCACCAGCAGTGTAGAAGTCTTCCCTTTTTACCACATTCACCCCAACATCTGTTATTTTTTGATTTTTTAATTATGACCATTCTTGCAGGAGTAAGGTGGTATCACATTGAGGTTTTGATTTGCATTTCCCTGATTATTAGTGATGTTGGGCATTTTTTCATATGTTTGTTGGCCATTTGTATACCTTTTTTTGAGAATTGTCTATTCATGTCCTCAGCCCACTTTTTGATGGGATTGTTTGTTTTGTTCTTGCTAATTTGTTTGAGTTCCTTGTAGATTCTGGATATTAGCCTTTAATTGGATGTATAGATTGTTAAGATTTTCTCTCATTCTGTGGGTTGTCTGTTTACTTCGCCGACTATTCCTTTTGCTGTGGAGAAGCTCTGAGTTTAATTAAGTCTCTGCTATTACTTTTGGTTTTGTTGCATTTGCTTTTAGGTCATGAAGTCTTTGCTTAAGCCAATGTCCTAAAGGGTTTTTCTAATGTTATCTTCCATAATTTTTATAGTTTCATGTCTTAGATTTAAGTCCTTGATTCATCTTGAGTTGATTTCTGTTTAAGGTGAGAGATGAGGATCCAGTTTCATTCTTCAAATGACTTGCCAATTATCCCAACACCATTTGTTGAATAGGGTGTCCTTTCCCTACTTTATGGTTTTGTTTGTTTTGTTGAAGATAAGTTGGCTGTAAGTATTTGGGTTTATTTCTGGATTTGCTGTTTTGTTCCATTGGTCTATGTGCCTATTTTATACCAGTACCACGCTGTTTTGGTGACTATGGCCTTACAGTATAGTTGGGAGTCAGGTAATGTGATGCCTCCAGATTTGTTCTTTTTGCTTAGTCTTTCTTTGGCTATGTGGGCTCTTTTTGATTCTGTATAAATTTTAGGATTGTTTTTTCTAGTTCTGTGATGAATGATGGTGGTATTTTGATGGGAATTGCACTGAATTTGTAGATTGCTTTTGGCAGTATGGTCATTTTCATATTATTGATTCTACCCATCCATGAGCATGGGAAGTGTTTCCATTTCTTTGTGTCTATGATTTCTTTCAGAGTGTTTTGTAGTTTTCCCTGTAAAGGCCTTTCACCTCCTTGGTTAGGTATATTCCTAAGTGTTTTTTTGTTGTTGTTGTTGTTTTTTGGCAGCTATTGTAAAAGGGGTTCAGTTCTTGATTTGATTCTAGGCTTGCTTGCTATTGATGAAGAGCAGAGATACTGGTTTGTGTACATTAATTTTGTGTTCTGAAACCTTACTGAATTCATCAATCAGTTCTAGGAGCTTTTTGAAGGAGCTTTAGGGCTTTCTAGGTATACAGTCATATCATCAGCAAAAAGTGACAGTTTGACTTCCTCTTTACTGATTTGGATGCCCATGATTTCTCACTTTTTCCTGATTTCTCTGGCTAGGACTTTCAGCACTATGTTGAAGAGAAGTGATGAGAGTGGGCATCCTTGTCTTGTTTCAGTTCTCAGAGAGAATGCTTTCAACTTTTTCCCATTTAGTATTATGTTGGTTATGGGTTTGTCATAGATGGCTTTTATTACATTGAGATAAGTCCCTTGCATGCCACTTTTGCTGAGGTTTTTAATCATTAAAGGGATGCTCAAATTTGTCAAATGCTTCTTCTGTGTCTATTTAATCATGTGATTTTTTTTTTTACTTCTGTTTATGTGCTATATCACATTTTTGACTTGTATATGTTAAACCATCCCTGTATCCCTGGTATGACACCCATTCGGTCATGGTGGATTATCTTTTTGATACACTGTTGGATTCAGTTAGCTACTATTTTGTTAAGGATTTTTGCATCTATTTTCATCAGAGGTATTGGTCCTTTATTTTTGTTATGTTCTTTCCTGGTTTTGGTATTAGAGTCATACTGGCTTCATAGAATGACTGAAGGAGGATTCTCTCTTCCTCTATCTTGTAAAATAGTGTCAATAGGATTGGTACCAATTCTTTGAATGTCTGATAGAATTCAGCTGTGAATCTGTCTGTTCCTGGACTTTTTTTGTTGGCAATTTTTTTATCGCCATTTCAATCTTGCTGCTTGTTGTTGGTCTGTTCAGGATTTCTAATTCTTTCTGATTTAAGCTAGGAGAGTTGTATCTTTCCAGTAATGTATTAGTCTCATCTAGGTTTTCTGCTTTATGCATATAAAGGTTTTTATTGTAGCCTTGAGTGATCTTTTGTATTTCTGTGGTATCAGTTGTAGCATCTCCCATTTTGTTTCTAATTGAGCTTATTTAGGTTTTCTCACTTCTTGGTTAATCTTGCTAATGATGTATCTGTTTTATTTAACTTTTCAAAGAACCAGCTTTTTGCTTCATTTATCTTTTGTAGTTTTTTGTTGTTGTTGTTGTTTTGGTTTCATTTAGTCCTGCTCTGATCTTGGTTATTTCTTTTCTTCTGCTGGGTTTGGGTTTGGTTTGTTCTTGTTTCTCTCCTTCCTTGAGGTGTGACTTCAAATTGTCTATCTGCGCTCTTTCAGACTTTTTGACGTAGGCATTTAAGGTTATGATGAACTTTCCTCTTAGCATTGCCTTTGCTGTATGACAGAGATTTTGATAGGTTGTATCGCTATTATTGTTTAGTTCACAGAACTTTTTAATTTCCATCTTGATTTTATTGTTGACTCAATGATTGTTCAGGAGCATGTTATTCAATTTCCATGTATTTGCATATTTTTAATATTCCTTTTGGAGTTGATTTTCAATTTTATTCCACTGTGGTCTGAGACAGTACTTGATATAATTTCAATTTTATTAAATTTATTGAGACTTGTTTGTGCACTGTTGAATAGAATGTATGTTCTGTGGTTGTTGAGTAGAATGTTCTGTAAATATCTGTTGAGTCCATGTGTTCTAGGATACAGTTTAAGTCCATTGTTTCTTTGTTGACTTTCTGTCTTGATGACCTTTCTATTGTTGCCAGTGGAGTATTAAGGTCACCTACTATTATTGTGTTGCTTTCCATCTCATTTCTTAGATCTAGTAGTAATTGTTTTGTAAATCTGGGAGCTCCAGTGTCAGATGCATATGTATTTAGTATTGTGAGATTTTCTTGTTGGACAAGGCCATATAATGATAACATTATATGATGTCCATCTTTGTCTTTTTTAACTGCTGTTGCTTTAAAGTTTGTTATGTCTGATATAAGAGTAGCTACTCCTGCTTGCTTTTGGTGTCCATTTGCATGGAATGTCCTTTTCCACCCCTTTACCTTAAGTATATGTGAGTCCTTATGTGTTAGGTGAGTCTCTTGAAAGCAGCAGATGCTTGGTTGGTGAATTGTTATCTATTCTGCAATTCTGTATCTTTAAAGTGGAGCATTTAGGCTATTTACATTCAATGTTAGTACGGAGATGTGACATACTATTCCATTAATTTGCTACTTATTGCCTGAAAACCTTTTTTTTTAATTGTATTTTCATTTTATAGGTCCTGTGAGATTCATGCTTGAAAGAGGTTCTGTTTTGATGTGTTACCAGGATTAGTTTCAAGATATAGAGCTCCTTTTAGCAGTTCTTCTAGTGCTAGCTTGGTAGTGGTGAATTCTGGTAGAATTTGATTGTTTGAAAAAGACTGTATCTTTTCTTCATTTATGAAACTTAGCTGGATACAAAATTCTTGGATGATAATTGTTTTGTTTAAGATGGCTGAAGATAAGGCCCTAATCTCTTCTAGCCTGTAGGGTTTCTGCTGAGAAATCTGCTGTTAGTCTGATAGGTTTTCCTTTATAGGTTACCTGGTGCTTTTGCCTCATAGCTCTTACAATTCTTTCCTTCATCTCGACTTCAGATAACCTGATGACTATGTGTCTACATAATTATTTTTTGCAATGAATTTCCCAGGAGTTCTTTAAGCTTCTTGTATGTGGATGTCTAGGTCTCTACCAAGGCTGGGGAAGTTTTCCTCAATTATTATCCCAAATATGTTTTCCAAACTTTTATATTTCTTTCTCAGGAATGCTGATTATTCTTATGTTTGGTCATTTAACATAATCCCAAATTTTTGGAAGCTTTATTTATTTATTTTCCTTTTTTCTTTGTCTTTGTTGGATTGGGTTATTTCGAAAACCTTGTCTTTGAGCTCTGAAGTTCTTCTGCTTGTTTGGTTCTATTGCTGAGAGTTTCTAGTACATTTTGCATTTCTCTATGTTTTTTATTTCCTGAGGTTGTGATATTTCTTTTATTTATGCTATCTATTTCACTAAAGATTTCTTCCTTCCTGTCTTGTATCATTTTTTAAAAATTTTCTTAAATTGGACTTCACCTTTCTCTGGTGTCTCCTTGATTAGCTTAATAATCAACCTTCTCAATTCTTTTTCTGGCAATTCAGAGATTCCTTCTTGGTTTGGATTCATTGCAGGTGAGCTAGTGAGATTTTGGGGGAATGTTAAAGAACCTTATTTTTTTATATTACTAGAATTGTTTTTCTGATTCCTCCTCATTTGGGTAGGCTATGTCAGAGGAAAGATCTGGTGTGCAAGGCTGCTTTTCAGAATCTTTTGCCCCACGGGGTGCTCCCTTGATGTAGTACTCTCCCCCTTTTCCTAGGGATGTGGCTTCCTGAGAGTTGAATTGCAGTGATTGTTACTTATTTTCTGGATCTAGTCACCCAGCATGGCTACCAGGCTCCAGGCTGGTACTGGGAGAGTGTATGTACAGAGTCCTGTGATGTGAACCGTCTTCAGTTTCTCTCAGCTGTGTATACCAGTACCTGCTCCAGTGGTGGTGGCAAGAAAGTAAAATGGCCTCTGTGAGTGTCCTTAGTTGTAGTTGTTTATTGCACTAGTTTTGTGCTAGTTGGCCTCCTGCCAGCAGGTAGTGCTTTCAAAAGAGCGTCAGCTGTGGTAGTATTGGGAGGATCAGGTGGTGGGTAGGGCCCTAGGACTCCCAAGAGAATATGACTTTGTCTTCAGCTACCAAGGTAGGTAGGGGAGGACCATTAGGCTGGGGCAGGGCTAGGCATGTCCGAGCTCAGACTCTTCTTGGGCAGGTCTTGCTGTGACTGCTGTGGGGCATGGGGGTATGGTTCCCAGGTCAATGGAGTATGTTCCCAGGAGGATTATGGCTGCCTCTGCTGTGTCATGCAGGTTGTCAGGGAAGTGGGGGAAAGCTAGCAGTTACAGGCTTCATCCAGCTCCCATGCTACTTAAAAGGCTGGTCTCGCTCCTACTGTGTCCCCTACCCAAAGAGCACCAAGTTTGTTTCCAGGCAGTGTGCAAGTGGGGCTGAGAACTTGCCCCAGGCTACCAGACTCCTGGCTGAGAAAGCAGGCAGGGCTTTTGCACCTCCCTACCTGTGATGTCTGCACACTGGATTCATGTTCCCTTGAGTTCTGGCCATGAAACTTCGCATTCAGTTGAGATTGTTACAAGTTCAGTTGGAGGTTTCCTTCTCCCTGTGATCTTTTCCCAGTTACTCTGGTAGCCCTTCCCAAGGACCCCTGTGAGACAAGTCAGAAATGGCTTCCCTATGAACCTAGAGTCCACAGAGCTTTTCCCATTGCTTCCTCTACCCCTGTATTTCTCTTAGCTCTTTAAATTGTCTCAGCTCCAGGTAAGGTCAAATCCTTCTTCTGTTATATGTACCTGCAGGTTCCCCAGTGAGGGTGTGTGTTTGGGGACACACGATCCCCCTTTCCCACTTTTAGAGTTTGGGCACTGACAGTATTTAGGCTGTCTCCTGGATCCTGCAGGAGAAATCCGCTTCCTTCAAAGGGTCTGTGGATTCTGTCAGCTTTCTTGGTATCTTCCTTCAGTAGTTCCTGAAGCAAAAGCTCAAGATATGAGTATCTACACACTGCTCTATCCACCCGAGTGGGAGCTGGAATTTAGTCCTGCCACCTATCTGCCATTTTTTCAAAAGTTCTAATGTATCTAAATCTTGACTTTAATATCTATAAAATGGGAATGCCACTATCTACCTTGTAAGATTATCATGAAGATTAAATTAGATTATTTATGATCAATTTAGTATAACCCAGGATCATAGCAAACACAATTCAAAGCATCTGTATTATCTTAAGATAAAAAACATTGAGGTACTTGGACCCAAATAAGTTAAAAATTTAAATAGTGTTTATCATGGTTTTTTTGCATGCACATTTAAAAATCGGTATGGTATTTATTAATAAACAACATTTTTCTTGAATTCAGTATATTAGGGCCTGTGTAACAATACAGCATGTGAAATTCCCAGCATGTTCTGGAACCTAAGCCCTATATTGCTGTGCTTTGTAAACTAATTTTAACCAAAATATTAAGAAAAAAACATGTTCATTACATAATTTAAAAAAACCTTTTAACAAAGTTGAATGACTTTTCTTGTTGGAATTACTCAGTCTTTGATATTCAAATGTGCATTGTGAATAGCCAAGATGGGGATTTGTAAATGCAACATTGCACATGTGCTTTTGACCAGGTGGTTATTTTCTCAAAGTAGACAGAGAAGCCAGTTTTGGAGTGCAGCTGGATTCTCATGAGTCCTAATAGGTATGCCAATTTCCAGCTTGGCTCCTCTTAACCTGGCCTAATTTACAGCAGTTACATCTGTTGTTCTGGGCTATTTCACAAAACATGCATACCTAAAGGCCCTCATGTATGTTGTTCCCTTCTATGTGTCCTTGTGTTCTCATCATTTAGCTCACACTTATAAGTGAGAACATGGGGTATTTGGTTATCTGTTCCTGTGTGCGTTGGCTAAGGATAATAGTCTCTATCTCCATGTATGTCCCTGAAAAGAACATGCTCTTGTTCTTTTTTATGGCTGCATAATATTATTTCATGGTGTATATGTAGCACATTTTCTTCAGTCTATCATTGATAGGCATTTAAGTTGATTCCATGTCTTTGCTATTGTGAACAGTGCTGCAATGAACATACATGTTCACGTGTCTTTATAATAGACTGATATATACTCCTTTGGGTATATACCCATAGTGGGATTGCTGGGTCACGTGGTATTTCTGTCTTTAGGTCTTTGAGGAATTGCCACACTGTCTTCTACGATGTTTGAACTAATTTACACTCCCACCAACACTGTATAAATGTTCCTTTTTCTTCACAACCATGACAGTATCTATTATTTTTTGACTTTTTAATAATAGCAATTTTTGAAGAAATATCTACCCATCTTCAGGTTTCCTTGCCTATATCCAAAGCCAGTTCAGCTTAGAAGGACAAGTAGCAATGTCTCTTGACTGAATAACTTGTCTTCCTGTTTGGCTGCCATCTGTGTGGGTATCTTAGGAAGCTGGGCTTCCATTTTGATAGGGAAAGCCCGACATTGAACCAGACTTTGCCACATGGATGATGTGAGTTTTATACATGTATGCTTTTCAAAGAGTATTCAAGAAGATTTAAATACATAAGAACAGTTATAGTAGGATATTTTTTGGCAATGTTATTTGTACTTGCTGTTCTTCCTGCCTGGGAAGGTCTTGCCCCAGACACATGTGTGGCTGGCACCCTCGTGTCCTTGAGTTCTTTGCTCACAAGCCTTCCCTAGCCACTTATGAAAAATAGCAGTCCCCCTTCCGTATTCCCTTTTTGTGGATCCCTCTGGTTTTTGTTTTCTATAACACTCGACACCACATGTGACATGCTATTATTGTATTTGTTTATGTGTTTATTGTCAGTATCCCACATTAGAATGCAAATTCCCTTAAAGCAAGAATTTTGTCTGTTTTGTTTATCTGAGTGCCTCAAGCATATACCTATAGACGGTAATAATAAATATAGGTTGAATGAATGAATACATAAACTCCAAAGAATAAGTTAAATCTATATGTAATGACCCAGAGGGAAGAGTAAGATATACTGTTGAGAGTAAGCAACTTTTTAAAAGAAATGAACAAGATGACCTAATTTTTGTAACAATATGAAGTGTGTATGTATGTATCTAGATCATCTGTATCTCAGACTTTCTCTCTATCCATCTCTTTCACTATCTGTAGTTTCAAGAGCACAGAAGATATATGCCAAATTGCAAATTAACATGAATTGCCTTAGGTTATTAGAGTTAGACTTCAGAATTGGAAAGAGAGTGCTAATATTTTTATACCTTCATATTGTTTGCCTTGTGACAACAGCATTGTATTACTTTTCTAATTAAAAAAAAAAACCTACCCAATACAATAAATGCAATCACACACACAGAAAATGACTCTGGGCTATTTCTTTAAATGTAATATGGCAAATAATACTGTTTTACTCCTGCACAGTTGTACTTCTTCTCATCTTTATAATTCTAGTGTCTGCAGGCTTGTAGTATATAGATAAGTAGCTTCATTTAGGGTTTACCAGAGTCTCAGGTTCAGATGAGCATGTAATTGATTGCTATGTCTTAGCCAAGAGGACTCTTCTACTTTGAGCCTCAGCAATTAATTGTCTGAGATTTTGGTGGAAAAAGACAATAGTCATGCTTCAGAGTTTTTGTGCTTCTTATAAACAGCGGTGTACCTAAGGCAAGATAGAGGTGGTGACCAGCCTTGAGTGCAGGCACTACAATATCTGTAGACAATTTATAATAAATAATAAACCTAAGTAGAGTCCATCTGCTTTTATTATCAACGTGTGCCAGCAATTCTAAATAATCTCTCTCTTAAAATTCCCCTCCTAAAAAATGTTGGGCCTAAGTTTTAAATAATCACTGAGGTTAGTGATGAGCCAGAATGAACTGCACCTTGATTTGTCACACTCATTAATTTAATTTTCATAATCAAACGTGGTGTCTCAGTTGTAGCACCTATGATATATTTAGCACAATGCTAGGGAATAGAAATAGAAAGATGAATAAGACATAGCTCCCACACTCAAGTTGCTTTCAGTCTAGCAAGGAAACAGGCACAGATGCAACTGAATAAAATATGGGTGATGTATTTTAATGGAGAAATCTCCAAAGTGCTTTGAGGATACAGAAGAGGAAGTGATTAGTTCTGCCTGGGGAATTCATTCAATACTTATTCACAAATGTTTACTGAATGAGTTGCCTACACTGTGCTAGGTATACAAAACACAAGGTCCCTGTGTCATTAAAGCTTATTTTCTGATAGGCCAGTGCAGGTTACAGCATGAGTAAGCAAGGAAAATTCAAGCAGAGAAAAGTGCTTCAAGGTGCTATTACAGAGAGGTCCTGGGAAGGGTAGTCAGAGACAGCCTTGTGTGGTGATGTTCGGGCAAAATGATGACATGGAGACATCAATGCAAAGATCAGAAGGAATGAGTGCTATGAAACCGAAAGGTGGCACAGGCCAGACCACATAAAAAGGAGGCTTGCAAACCTGGCTGTGCTGAGCATCATCAGGCAAATGGTATATCCTGCATAATTAGTCTGGCATGAAACTCAGGCTTTGCTGTTTTGTAAAACCTCTACAGGAGATTCTCATGTGCAACCAGGGTTGAGATGCTGCAGAGTACAGTGGGAGAAGTATGATGAAGACCACAGCAGGCTTTTAAGCAGGCAAGCAGCATAGCCTAATTTGCATTTTAAACTACCATTGTGCTTGTTGTGTGGAGGAGCTACCACATGGAAGGCAAGAGTTAAAGCAAAGAAACAAGTTAGGGGCTCTTGAAGTAGTCCAAGGGAGAGATTCTGATGACTTGGACCAAGGTGGAGAGGCATGGAATCAGAAAAGACTTCACAGTTTTCTGCTGGACTTAGAAGAAAACAAAGTCAGAGTTTTGCTTTTGATGGAAGAGTAGGAATGAGATCACGGGAAACAGATGAAGCCTAGGATGCACTGTGGTATGGGAAGGAGTGATGGGACTGTGGCAGACATGGGTTTAGAAAGACGCAGACAAATAACATATTGGAGCTGCTAAATTGATAAACCTCTGAAAAGTTAATCAAGGACAGAAACCTTTAGGTGAATTGTTAAGTTGCAACAGTTACCTTTGATTCCTCTTGGCCTTGCCCTTAAGTGGTCTCTATCCCTTTTTAGGGTCTTTCTCTCATTGTCCAGATCAGGAGATTTTCCCAACCTGAGTAACTGTTTTATATTCCTTGGTTGGCTTGAAGTTTCTTACCATTTTCTCCCGCCATTGTTGTAGTGAAGTTTCTTTTCTCTTTTTTCTTTTCTTTTCTTTTCTTTTACTTTATTTTCTTCTTCCTTTCCTTTCCTTTCCTTTCTTTTCCTCTTTCCTTTCCTTTCCTCTTTCCTTTCCTTTCCTTCTTTCTGACAGAGTCTCACTCTGTCACGCAGACTGGAGTGCAGTGGAGTGATCTTTACTCACTGCAATGTCTGCCTCCCGAGTTCAAGTGATTCTCCTGCCTCAGCCTCCTGAGTAGCTGGGATTACAGGCATGCACTACCACGCCCAGCTAATTTTTGTATTTTTAGTAGAAACAAGGTTTCACCATGTTGGTCAGGCTGGTCTCCAACTCTTGACTTCATGATCCACCCTCCTTGTACTCTCAAAGTGCTGGGATTACAGGCATGAGTCACCATGCCTGGCATGTAGTAAGTTTTAATGCTCTTCTTTCCTCCGTAGTGTATACACTGCTGTAGACTAGCAGTGATTAAACACAGAATGAGTTACAGAGCCTCTGAAGCAAGCTTTCACCCAAGCTTAAATGTGTTAATACACCATAGAGGCCATTTGCTGTAGAAGACCCCCAGAGTAGCACCTAATTCTCAGGCTCTCAATTTTCAGGTTAATTATCTGATTAAATGCTTTCCTTGGGCTTGTTCTCCTGCTGTGCAACTTTGTGTCATGGAGACTATGTTGTATTGGCACCAAAATGGCACCACTGTGTTGTAAATTCTCTTTTATTGTCTCTTTTCATGGGGGTGGAAATTTATGAAGTGGAGCTATGAAAACAGGTAGTGTTCTATAAGGCTGAAATTGCCTAATTTAAAGGTTTCTGAGCTTAAGACATGTTTCCCAAGTTGAATGACAATGTCTGATGTGTCTGATTTTTTTCTCTAGCTTAGCAATCCATTGTCTTCATGCTATTATCTTTCTTCTCAGAGAATGTCCTGTCTGTGCCTATCTGTGGGAAGCATTACATTATTGACCAAGAACACAGGATGTGGAGTCAGACAGACTTGCCTTCTAATCACGGTTTTCCCACTTACTAATTGTGGTGCTGTGCAAGTTACTTACGTGCCCTGAGACTTGATATCTGTACTATTTTATGGATTGTCCCTAGACCAACAGCATCAGCATCACCTAGGGAATTACTAGAAATGCAGAATCTCAAGCCCACCCCAAATCCTACAGTATCATAAGCTGCATTTTAGCAAGATCCTCGAGTGGTTCATCTGCCCATTAAAGTCTGAGAAGCGATTATCTAGAAATGTCTTTGCTGTGTATTCAACTCTACCTGTGAACAGAAATAACTATTTCAGAAGAATGTCAACAGAGGAAAACTTGATAGTTGCAATTTTCAGTGTAGAGAGTTGTTTAAAAGAGGCTCAGTTGTAAAAGACAGAAATGATGAAGAAAGAAGGATACACAACTTTTGTATTTGGGAAAGCAGGTAGGCCTTCAGTTGCCCCCTTAGATTATGATATTCAGATGGCCCCTCAATGTGTCCATGCCCTAAGTTAGTGTTGGAAAACACAGTGAAGGCAAAACTCTGTCATGGAGCCTCAAGTCACATTTTTGAGGCTTCTTACTTTACTTAGAATTGCCACCACCCACCCCATCTTGGAAAACTCACTATTCTTGATAGAACTCACAGGAAAAACAGCTTTATAACCAGCACTGAATCTGTACGCAAATATAGAAAGCTTAGATATTTCACAAACTCCCAATTTTCATTGGCTTTATAACTGTCCCTACTTTTACTGAATTAGGAGAAGGGGCAAAGAAGAAAGACTACTGAAGTTTCCAGAGTCATCCTTAATCATACCCACACTTGCCCTCTCATTTTCTATTTGTGGTTGTCTTATGAATTTCTCATCTTCTGCTATTTTATTCCCAGCACAGCTTGGATTTCTGGAGAAAGTGCTTTCTAGTTCTTTAATCACCACTATTAATCTTTTTCTCTGCTTTTTGTTTTTCAGCATTAACACAATGTTTTTCACTCTTCTTTTGCTCCTTGCTTCCCTCACCACTCAGGATGTAACCTGAAAATGCTTTGCACAAATTTTGGATATAATTCCTACAGTGGTGATTCATGGGTGACCTTCAGTTACCTTGAATTATGTTGTATTTCCCACTGGCAAGTGGTAAACAGTAGAAGTTCTCACTCTTGTGTTAGGAAAACATAATTACTATAAATAAAGAGTACTATAATTTTCTTTATTAACTATAGCTTTCAGTAATAGCCAGGGCAACATCGAGACACTAAACTCAGTGACTCAGATCTATTGTCCAGTTGCTATCTGACTAATTTCATCACACCATGTGAAGAGTTTTTATTTTTTTATTTTTTTATTTTTTTATTTTTTGAAAGAAAGAAAAAGAGAGGAAAGAAAGTGAGAGTGAAAGAAAGAAAAAAAAGAATGTATGAGAGAAAGAAAGAGGAAGAGAAAGAGGGAGAGAGAACGGGATTCTTGTTCTATTGCCCAG
>CAUYLG010019091.1:0-68253 GCA_963573385.1 Cacajao melanocephalus | reverse complement strand
TTTTTGTTTATCAATTTCCGGTTTTGGTATGGCTTTTTTTTTTTTTTTTTTTTTGGTAGGCTATTACTGCCTCAACTTAATATGTTCAGAAGTCTAAATCTTTTCTGCTTCAGTTTTAAGAGGGTGTATATGTCTAGGAATTTGTCCATTTTTTCTAGATTTTCTAGTTTATATGCTTAGAGATGTTTATCGTATTCTTTGATGGTTGTTTGTATTTCTGTTGTAAGGTCATTGGTGATCTCCTCCTATTTCTGATAGTGTTTATTTGAATCTTCACTTTTTTTCTTTATTGATGTAGCTAGAGGTCTATCTATTTTATTAATCTTTTTTTCAGAAACCCAACCCCTGGATTTTTTGATATTTTGAAGGGATTTCTATGTATCTATTTCCTTCAGTTCAGCTCTAATCTTGGTTGTTTCTCGTCTTTTGCTAGCTTTAGGGTTTGTTTGCTCTTGATTCATGTGTTCTTTTTGTTGTGATGTTAGGTTGTTAACTTTAGATATTTCTAACTTTTTCATGTGAGCATTTATTGTATAATTTTCCCCCTTAACACTTAGTTAGCTGTGGCCCAGAAATTTTGGTATGTTGTATCTTTGTTCTCATTAGTTTGAAAGAACTTCTTGTTTTCTGCCTTAATTTCTTTATTTACTCAGAAGTCACTATGAAGTAGGTTGTTCAGTTTCCATGTAGTTTTATTGTTTTGAGTGAATTTCTTGAGTTCTAATTTGAGTGTGCCATGGTTTGAGAGGAGGTTTGTTGTTATTTCAGCTCTTTTGCACTTGTGGAGGAGTGTTTTACTTCCGGTTGTGTGATCAGTTTTACAGTGCCATATGGTGATGACAATGTATATTCTGTTGTTTTTATGATGAGAGTTCTGTAGATATCTATCAATTCCACTTGGCCCAGAGCTGAGTTCACATCTAGATAGTTTCTGTTAATTTTCTGTCTTGATGAACTGTCTAATATTATCAGTGGGATGTTAAAGTCTCCCACTATTATTATAGGGGAATCTAAGACTTTCTGTACATCTCTAAGAACTTGCTCTATTAATTTGGGTGCCCTTGTCTTGGGTTCATATCTATATAATAGTTAGCTCTTCTTACTGAATTGAACTCTTTACCATTACATAATGACATTCTTTGTCTATTTTAATCTTTGTTGGTTTAAAGATTGTTTTGTCAGAAACTAAGATTGCAATCCCTGATTTTTTTATGTTTTCCATTTGCTTGGTAAATTTTTCTTCATCCATTTGAGTCTTTGTCTGTCTTTGCATATGAAGTGGGTCTTTTGAAGACAGAGTATCTATCAATTGATCTTGACTCTTTATGCAGCTTGCAATTTTGTGACTTTTAATTAAAGAATTTAGTCCATTACATTTAAGGTTAGCATTGTTATGTGTGAATTTCATTCTGTAATCATGATGCTAGCTGGTTAGTTTGCAGACTTGTTCATGTGGTTGCTTCATAGTGTCACTGGTCTGTGTACTTCAGTGTGTTATTGTGGTGGCTGGTAATAGTTTTTCATTTCCATATTTAATGCTTCCTTCAGAAGCTCTTTTACGGCAAGCCTCATGATAATGAATTTCTTTAGGATTAGCTTGTCTGAAAAGGATCTTATTTCTCCTTCACTTACCAAGCTTAGTTTGGCTGAATATAAAATTCTGGGTTGGAAATTCTTTTCTTTAATAATGTGAATATTGGCCCCTAATCTTTTCTGGATTGTTGAGTTCCCACTGACAGGTCTGCTATTAATCTGATGGGCTGCCTTTTGTAGGTGACTTGGCATTTCTCTCTGGCTGCCCTTAACTTTTTTTTTTTTCATTTAACCTTGCAGAATCTGATGATTATGTGTCTTGGTGTTGATCTCATGGAGTATCTTCCTGGGGTTCTCGGCATTTCCTGAATTTGAATGTTGGCCTGTTTTGCTAGATTGGGGAAATTTTTCTGGATGAAAACCTGAAGTATGTTTTCCTACTTGGTTCCATTCTTTCTGTCTCTTTCAGGTACCCCAATCAGTCATAGGTTCACTCTCTTTATATAATTCCATATTTCTCAGAAGTTTTGTTTATTCCTTTTATTCTTTTTTATCTATTCATGTCTTCCTGCAGTATTTCAGGAAGATAGGCTTCCAGCTCTAAGGTTCTTTTGTCCCCTTTGTCTATTCTGCTATTGATACCTGTGATTAGATTGTGAAGTTCTTGTGTTGTGTTTTTCAGGTCCATCAGGTCATTTATGTTCTTCTCTAAACTGGTTAATCTGGCTATTAGCTCCTGTATTGTTTTATAATGATTCTTAACTTGTTTGCATTGGGTTACAACATGCTCCTTAGCTCAGTGAAGTTTGTTACTACCCATCTTCTAAAGCCCATTTCTGTCAATTTAGCCATCTCAGGCTCAGCCCAGTTCTGTGCCTTTGCTGAAGAGGTGTTGTGGTCATTTGAAGGAGAAGACACCCTCTGGCTTTTTGAGTTTTGGGCATTTTTGCACTGATTCTTTCTCCTCTTTGTGGGCTTATCTACTTTCAATCTTTGAAGTTGCTGACCTTTGAATGGCGTTTTTGTGGGGTCCTTTTTGTTTATGTTTTGTTGTTGTTTTCTGTTTCTTTGTTTTCATCTATAAGTCAGGTCACTCTTTTGTAGGTCTGCTGCAGTTTGCTGGAGGTCTACTTCAGACCCTAGTTGCCTGGTTTTTTTTTTTCTCCATACTTGGAGGTATCACCAGTAAAGACTATGAAACAGCAAAGATGACAGCCTGCTCCTTCCTCAAGCTCCATCCCAGGGAGGTACTGACCTCTTGTTAGCTGGTATGCATCTTTAGGAGGTGGATGGAGACCCCTGTTGAGAGGTCTTAAAAAGGGTCTCCAGCCACCTGCTACACATGCATACTGGGACCTGCTTAAAGAAACAATCTGTCTGCTTTTTGTAAGCAGGTGTGTTGCATTGTGGGAGAACCCTTCCTTGTCTTAACTGTTTAAACTCTCCAAAGCTGGCAGGCTGGAATGGCTTAGTTGACCAAATCACAGTGATAAAAGCTGTCATTCCCCAAGGGAGCTCCATCCAAGGGAAAGATAAAAGCTTTGTTTGTATAACCCTGACTGTAGTGACTGACAGGGAGGTCTTGCCCAATGAGGAAGAATAGATTCAGGTCTCAATTAAAGAAGAAGTCTGCCCACAATCTGGCAAAGCAGCTGTGCTGCATTGTGGGGGACCCTTCCTTCCCTGGGCTATTTGGACTTTCCAAAGCTGGCAGGCTGGAATGGCTAAGTCAACTGAAACACAGAGATCATGGCCACCCCTTCTCCCAGATGCTCTGCCCAGGGAGAGGTCAGAGGTTTGTTCATGTAATCCTGGCTGGAGTGGCTGATGCCCCCACAGGAAGGTCCCGCACAGTTTGGAGAAATGGTCTCTGTGTGTGCCTGAGCAGCTGCTCTGCCGAGACTCCACTCAGCTCTGCATATTGAACCCATGGCCCTGGTGGCATGGGCTCACGAGAGGATCTCCTGATCCATGGATTGCAAAAATCCATGGGAGAAGTATGGTTTTCCAAGTGATGCCACATAATTACTCGCCACTTCCCTTGGCTGGGGATGGGGATTCCTTTGGCTCCATGCCACTCCTGGGTGGGCTATCGCCCCATCCTGTTTTTCCTCATTCTTCATGGGTCAAGTTTTTTGCCTAGTCAGTTCCACTATGAGAACCTAAATATTTTAGTTGAAGATATTGAATTCACTCACCCCTTTCATTCCTCTATATGAGTTCTGTGGACCACAGCTGCTTTTAATCGGCCATCATGGTCCAAAGTCCACTCTGTCTTTTGATTAGAGAGTTTAGTCCATTTACATTCAATGTTACTCTTGATAAGTAGAGACTTACTCCTGTCTTTTTGCTATTTGCTTTCTGGTTCTTTTGTGATCTTTTCTTTGTTCTTTCTTTTGTTTCTATCTTACTCTGGTGAAGATGATTTTCTCTGGTGATATAATTTAGTTTCTTGATTTTTATGTTTTGTGTATCTATTGTATGTTTTTGGGTTTGAGGGTACCATGAGGCTTGCTAATATTATCTTACAACCCATTATTATAACCTGAAAATAACACTATTTTATAAACAAGCAAAAAGAAAATGAATAACTGTGTGTTTCAATTTTGTCACCCCACTTTTCAACGTTTTTGTTACTACTTATATCTTGTACTGTGTGTCTTGAAAAGTTTTTGGAATTATTGTCTTTTATTGGTTCATTGTTTAGTGTTTCTGTTTAAGTATGGTTTATACACCACAGTTACAGTGTCATAATATTATCAGTTTTTCTGTGTACTTACTATGATCAGTGAGTTTTGTACCTTCAAGTGATTATGTTTTGCTCACTAATATTCTTTTCTCTCTGAATAAAGTACTTTTTAAAGCAATTATTGTAGGAGAGATTTGGTGTGGATGAATCATTAGGTTTTTTTTTTCTTTTTTTTTTTTTTCTTGGTCTGGAAAAGTCATTATTTCTCCTTCATGTTTGAAGAATTTTTTTTTACTTGATAAACTATTCTAGGGTAAAAAGTTTCTCCAACACTTTATATACATTGTACCATTCTCTCCTGGCCTGTAAGGTTTCCACTGAAATGTTTTTGGCCAGATGTATTGGAGCTCCATTTTATGCTATTTGTTTATTTTCTCTTGCTGCTTTTAAGATTCTTTCTTTATCCTTGATCTCTGGGGGATTTGATTACTAAATACCTTGATGCAGTCTTATTTAGGTTAAATATGCTTGGTATTCTATAACCTTTTATTTCCATATTGGTATCTTTCTGTAGGTTTTAGAATTTTTATGTTATTATCTATTTGAAAAAAATTTCCATCTCTTTCTCTACCTTCTCTTAAAGGCCAATAACTCTTAGATTTGACATTTGGGGGCTGTTTTTTAGATCCTATAATTATGCTTCACTGTTTTTTACTCATTTTTTGGTTTTCTCTGACTGTAGTCTTGAATAACCTGTCTTCAAACTCACTAATGCTTTCCTCTGCTTGATCAATTCTACTAGCAAAATATTCTCATTCATTTTTCAGTATGCCAACTGCAGTTTTTAACTCTAGAATTTCTAGTTGATTCTTTTTAATTATTTTAATCTCCTTGTTAAATTTTTCTGATAGAATTCTGAATTTATTATCTGGGTTACCTTGATTTTTTTTTTAGTTGTTTTTTCCTCAATACAGTTATTTTGAACTCTTACTCTGAAAGGTCACGTATCTCTTGTTTCTGCAGGATTGGTACCTAGTGACTTATTGTCTTCATTTTGTGATGTAATTTTTTCTGGGTGGTGTTGATGCTAGTAAATGTCAGTTTACTGTCATTGAAGAGTTTGGTATTTATTATAGTCATCACTATCTGTGCTGGTTTCCACTTGTTCTTTTTGGGAAGGCTTCGCAGATATTTAAAAGAACTTGGGTGTTGTGCTTTAAGCTGTATCTGCTTTAGTGGTCACCCCAAACCCAGTAATGATGTGATTCTTGCAGTGTTATAGAGATACTACTTTGGTGGTGTTGGGCAAGATCCAGTAGAATTATCTGGATTACCAGGTGAAGACTCTTGTTCTTTTTCCTTATTTTGTCTCAAACTAATGGAGTCTCTCTCTCTGTTCTGAGACATCTGAAGCTGGGAGTGGAGTGACACAAGGACCCCTGCAGCCACCACCTCTATGCCTGCATTGGGTCAGACCTGAAGCCAGTACATTACTGGGTGTCACCCAAAGCCGGCTGTAACCACTCCCTTGTTACTTCCTATATTTGCTCAAGGACCTGTGGCTGTATACAATCAGCAGATGGCAAAGCCAGCCAGGATTCTGTTCTTCCTTTCAAGGTGGTGAGTTCCCCTAGGTATGAGATGGGTCCAGAAGTATCACTTGGGACTTAAGACTAGAGTAAGGAATCTTAGAAGTCTACACGGTTTTCTATTGTACTCTGGCCGAGCTGACACACAAATCACAAGATGTAGACCTTCCCACTTTTCCCTCCCCTTTCAAAAGGCAAAGCAGCTTTACCTTGTGGCCACGACCACCAAAGGCCATGGAGGGTTCTCTCAGACTACTGTTGATATTCCCTGAACACCCAAGGGCTCTTAAGTCAGTTTCTGGTGAATGCTGCCTGGCCTAGGACTCACCCTTTAAGAAGTGTCTACCCCTCTTGCCCAGAGAGGTCCAAATATGCTGTCCAATAGTCAGGTCATGGAGCCAGGAACCCCAAGAGCTCACTTAGTGCTCTAGCCTTCTGTGGCTATGCTTGTACTTGAAGCCAGCGAGTCTCAGATGCTGACATTCAACTTAGTATCTGGGTAATGGTGGTTACTCAGAACGCAAGATCTCTTCAGTTAGCAGGTGACATATGTTGTCAGGACTGGGCCTTTCCCTTCAAGGCAGCAGATTTCCTTCTGGCCCAGGGTGTGTAGAGAAATGTTATCTGGAAGTTAGGGCCTGCAACAGCGGTCTCATGACTCTGATTGCTGTATTCTGCTGTGTCTTAGCTGGTTTCCAAGATGCAAGACAAAATCCTCCCCAGTTTTTCCTCTACTCTTCTCAGGTGGAAGAAAGCGGTATCTTGAAGCTGTGAGCTGCACAGCTTGGGGTTAGTGGAGGAGTGATACCAGCACTCCTTTAGCCACCCCAGCTGGTGTCTCAGCAAGTCCTGTACCTGTCACCCCCAGTCTATGCTCTCTGGGCTCAGTTTAGCCCTAGGATTTGTGTAATCATTGTAGTCTTTATAGCCTGGACTGTCTTTCATATTTATTTAGAGACCAAGAGCATTTTGGCCTTTGGTGGTGAGGTTTGTGGAAACTCAAGTTTTCACCACAGGACTTGGTAATTCCCCTTTGCATAGGGCTGGTTTAAGTGCTTCCTCTGTTGGCAGGTGTCAGCTGAGTTTCGTCTGGTTTTTCTTTCTGCTCTAATAGAATAGCACTCAGTTCAATGCTTCACAATGTCTGTGTTCTCCCTCTTCTAGCACCCAGAGATGCTCCAGGCACCATGCTGCTGCTGCTCAGGGTGAAGGAGGGGCAGTGTCAGAGATTCAAGATTGTTTTTTCTATTTTTTTCAGTGCCTCTTTTAGTAATATGGAGTTAAAACCAGGTACCATGAAGACTCGCCTAACTTTTAGTTCTTATGAAAGTGTTTTTTTTCTGGTAGATAGTAGTTAAATTGGTGTCCTTGCTGGGGAACCATTAGTGGAGACTTTTAATCTGCCATCTTGCTGTGTGTCTTCCTTGCTTTTTTAAAGTTTTGTTTTCCAGATGCCAACACAACTGGAGGAAAATAAAATCTGCTAAGTGAGCAAGGTATTCATTTGCATTGGGAGTATTTATTTGTTCAAAAAAATAAAATGTATTGCCAATAACTTGTATTTAAGGGCTGTAGGTTTTATTTTTCTGGTGTCAAGAAACATCTTGAAAAGATAATACAATTAGTGATACAATTATCTTGCAATGTCAAGTTACTTTGTATTTTTTAGACAATAGTTGACAAACAACATATAAAAGATGTGATCGAGAGAATATAATTTTAAAAGTTATTCCAGCTTATGTTTGTTTCAATATGACCTTAATTTTTTTCTGTATAATAAAAAATATTTTTGTGCTGTTACTTGTTTTCTTAATTATATAACATTTTATCAGAGTTATCTTTGTCCTTTGGAAATATATATACAACAGGTCTAGGGAAACACAGCTGGTTAGGATGCAAAACCCTTTTACAACAGAGAAACATTGCTATAGACCTGCATTTTGTGAGCCCATGGCCTTCATGCTAAATCCTACACTTTTTTCTTAGTTAATTTTACTTGTACCTTTATGACTATTATACAGAATAATCCATACACCTAAAATTTTTCATTTAATTGCCATGGAAATTTGATAATTTTATCTTAAAAGAGGGTTGAAGAAACTTCAGGAAGAGCTCTGATTACTGAAAACTAGAAAAAAAGAAATCTTGATTAAAGCACTTCCCCCATGAAAATAGGACCTCTTGAACTTTGGAAGAGCTGATTACTGAAGGCTATTCTTTGAGGAATGCATAATTGTGCTTTACAATTTTTCAGAAATATTTGAAGTGAAAAAGTGAGTCTTCAAAACAGACCTTTAACAGTGTAATTTAGTGAGACGTTATCAACAACTTATTTCAGTTCCTCTCTAAAATAAAGTGTCAAAATATGCAAATTATATTTCAAATCAATGGTGTTTTGTAAGAAATCTCTGTTAGCTGTCATCACCAATAAAGCTTACCCTGTGAAAAAAATAAACCTGGAGAATCACAGAAGATTCATTGTTCACTTTTTAAGAGGCATAGCGTATGTTAATCATTGGGAATCCGACGGCTTTCTCCGATCCATTTTAAATTATTAAAAACATAATAACTGAGAAATTTGCATACCTATTCATCTTTACTACAGGTATCACTAAATTTAGCTGTAAATGTCTTTTCACGTTAACGTAGTATCATAAAATTCTTTTTCAGATGACAGAAAATGTTTACCTATTGCAGTTTTTTTGTAAGGTCTTAATTTTGAAATGACTAAGTCAATTTTATTTTATTTAAAATGTCTTGTCTTTGCTTTATCGGACAATACAAATACAAGAAAAAAGCACTTGTAATGTCTGGAATCATTTTAGATGCTGGTGCCATGGGTTATACCTGTGCTTGAAATATGTTTCTGAATTTCAGCATCTGGCATGAGTGACAGGAAAATTTTCTGTTTCAATAACAACTATATGATTTTGCACCATTTCATTTCCAGAAAATTGGAAGCTCTACACTATCCTCATCAAAATTAATTAATAAATATAAGTATCAACATTTTATACTACAAACAGTGTGCACATTATGGACACTATAATACTGTTTGAGTATATTTGCTATTGACTCCAGATTCTCAATAAGTTGAAAGTATTGTTGTGTAAATCCAGTCTTGGTGGGCAATTCAGGGACAGAAATGGCAGTGCAATCCAGGATTTTCTTTCTCATTGCCAGTTGACATGAAAGATTTCTTAAAGATTTTGAAAATTACGTTGGAACATGCAACTAATTGTGTACACAATACTTCTAGAACTAATTGAGCAATTATGTATTGAGACCAAGAATAATCCTATTGGAGAAGCTAATTTAAGTAGACTCCAAGAATGCTTTTCTTTTACCCTGTGATATCAGAAAGCATGTACCTTTCCAGGACAATGAAAAGAAAGCTTAGATTCATAGAACCTTAAAGTTGAAAGAGATCCTAGAAGTGAAACCCATCTTCATGTTCTTTTTATGATATCTGTCAACAAAGAGTCAAACTCTGTAAAATATTTGAGGAGATTTACTCTGAGCTAAATATGAGTGACCATGACCTGTGACATCGCCCTCAGGAGATTCTGAGAACACGTACCCCAGGACATTGGTGAGCAACCTGATTTTATACAAATTAGGGAGATGAGACATCAATCAAATACATTTAAGATATACATTGGTTTGGTCCAGAAAGGCAGAACAACTCAAAGCAGGGGGGTTTCCAGGTTATAAGTAGATTTAAATTTTTTTTCTAATTGGCAATTGTTTGAAAGAGTTATCAATAGAAAGGAATGTCTAAGTTTCAATAAAGAGATAGTGGAGAATAAATTTCTTTTCATGCAGATGAAGCCTCCTGGTAGCAGGCTTCAGAAAGAAGAGACTGTAAATGTCTCTTGTAAGACCGAATGTCTGTGTTGATGTTAAATGCTTGTTGGCTTTTCTGAATTCCAAAAGGGAGTGGGGCATAATGAGGCATGCCCTACCCCCCACGTCCAATCATGACCTGAACCAATCTTTCAAGTTAAATTTTAGAGCACCCTAGCAGAGGAGGGAGTCCATTCAGATGGTTGCAGGGCGCCTTTAAATTTTGTTTTTAGTTTACACATCTCTAACAGATTATTATAGCTCTACACGAATATTGCCCTAGAAAATGCATGAAGATTTAGAATTTCCTCAGGAATAGAACCAAATCTGTTTTCTAGTAACTTTTACCCAATTTATAGTAGTGTTCAGATCCAGAATAAAAATAAATATGATCCTCTTCCACAAGATAGTTCTTTAAATGTTTGAAGAAAGCTATTGTGCCCTTAATCCATTCTTCTCCAGTCTATATTTATATATTCCAGGTTCCTTCAAACTTTTCTCATATGACCTTCTGTCCAATTTGTGATCCTGATCACTCCCTAAGATACTCTCATTTCTCAATGCTGCTTTTGAAACATGGTCTAAAAACTGAATGCTCCTCTTCAAAAACCAACATTGCATTGCATTTTTTTTTTGAAAGAAGGGAATTTACTACTGCAACTGGATAAAGGGAGAAAGCTGGAGATATTTGCACCAGACCGACTCAAAGTGTTACTGTTGAAAAACATGCACTTTAAATGAAGAGACCTTCCAAACAGACTTTGTGTGAGCAACATGGCTGTTTATTCACCTGGGTGCAGGTGGGCTAAGGCCGAAAAGGGCATTAGCAAATGGCAGTGGGATAGGAGTTGGTTTTATAGGTTTGGGTAGATTTTTGGGGGTTGTGGGTGTTGCAGAGTAAGTTCAATTACAGTGGTGGGGGGTAGGGGCAAGGAGTATACATGACCACAAGTTCAGTTACAATGGCAGGGTTGGGTGAGAGGCATTTACATTATCGTAAGAACAGTTAAGATGGCAGGGCTGGGTGAGGGGCTTGTCCAGGGAAGCTCCACTGGGCAATCAGGGACAATGGCAAATGCAGGCAGAGGGTGGGAGACATCAGCCGAGGCAAGCAGGACTTCAGACGTTCAGGTTCCAGGCTTGCATATGGAGACCTTACAGTTACAATTTTCGTAGTGCTTACAAGAGCTGGGGTTATGTGCCTACATGCAGTGCAGCATTTGCCTGTCTACTGGTGACTAACTTTATTTCACCTAGAAGGTCAGAGGCAAAAAATAATGCTCACTAAGTCCAATTAAAAGGGCCCCAAACCTTCAAGGACTGTCTACTGTGATACTGGAGTGATTGTTTCTATCTTATCTCCTTTACAGCATGGTCTAGAAAGCTGCCTTAGACTCTCCAATGAATCTATTCAAACAGCTGCCCTTATTCACTAGGTTTCAATGTCAAACTGTGCTGTCATGCTATTATTGTATTCTACTTCCACATGGCCAGTTTTTATGCAACACCGTTTCTGCCATTTTTATGATAGTCAACAATGTTAACTTACTAAAAAAGCAAAAACACACACCAAAATTAATTGTTTTTTCTTTACAGGGAAGAATTGCTGAAGTTCAACGATGGTATTAGAAAAGCAGACACCCTCTTAGAAAATCAGACCGTCTCTTATCCTAATCCCACTGCAGTGGGAGTAGATAGAGAAAAGTAAAATTTAGAAAAAAAACAAAAGACCAACTTCAGGTAAAGTTTCTGAGAACTACAGATTCATATGTCAGCTTATGTAAGAATAGAAACTGAATTCTTTAAATGGTGTTTAGCCACTTGAAGTTAGAAAGAATAAGTGATATTTGATGAGAAGGGTACCCAAGGTAGTGGAAATAGCAAGATTAAAAGTCATAAGTACATTACCATGTACAATGAAGACATAATTTGGTTGGGAAAAAGAGTGTAAATGAAGAAGTTACAAACAACATGACCAGAAAAAGTGCTTGAAAGCAGGTTGTAGACTCTATTGAGAGAAAATCATAAAAGAATACGTAAAGATTTTGGACAATTATTTGTACATAAAGAGGCCTACTGTTTTTATTTTTTTAGACCAGCCATAAAAAATATCTTGTTGTTGAGGGGGAATCATGTTAACTCTATATTTTGCCCATTACATCGTTTTTTTACTTTTCTTTTCTGTCAAGTCCCTCACAGACCTGCCAAAAAAGAGAGGCTTTTCTCTTATTTTCCACACCTTTTGACCAATACTTACAAACCAGTTTTGCACTATGAGAAGAAAATATGAGAAAAACAGACAAAACTCAAATCACAACAGAAGGGAAGCAGAGCACATTTATCTGCCGAGTTAAATGTACATATTTCCTAAAGGTCGTTGACTAATTGAACAGAAAATGAGCAAAGTGACAGAAGATATAATACAAACAAAGCCCAGACATACTAATGACTTGCTCAAATCAGGTAGTTGCTAAGAGGGGGTGGCTAAAAAGTGAAAATGTCTGGATTAGGTACATTTTGAATTACATAAGACTGACTCCTCTTGATGCAGACACACAGAAATGACAAAAATAAGCTAAAAGAAGTAAAAAAAAATTCTCAAAAGAATTCAACCTTCACTCTTTCCTTTATCTTTTCCTTATATGAGATTTTTATTATTTTTTTTTATTATACTGGGATACATGCACAGAATATGCAGGTTTCTTGAAGAGGTATACACGCGCTATGGTGGTTTTCTGCACCTATCAACCCATCATCTACATTAGGTATTTCTTCTAATGCTATCCCTCCCCTAGCCCCCCACCCCCTGACAGGCCCAGGAGTGTAATATTCCCCTCCCTGGGTCCATGTGTTCTCATTTTTCAACTTTCGTTTAGGAGTGAGAACATGCAGTGTTTGGTTTTCTGTTCTTGTGTTAGTTTGCTGAGAATGTTGGTTTCCAGTTTCATCCATGTCCATGCAAAGAACATGAAATCATCCTTTTATGTGGCTGCACAGTATTACATGGTACATACACATATGTGTATATGTGCCACATTTTCTTTATCCAGTCTATCATTGACTAGCATTTGGGTTGGTTCCAAATCTTTGCTATTGTGAACAGTGTCACAATAAACATATGTGTGCATGTCTTTACAGTAGAATAATTTATAATCCTTTGGGTATATACTCAGTAATAGGATTAATGGGTCAAATGATATTTCTGGTTCTAGATCCTTGAGGAATCGCTACATTGTCTTTCACAATGGTTGAACTAATTTACACTCCCACCAAGAGTGTAAAAACATTTCTATTTCTCCACATCCTCCCCAGCGTCTGTTGTTTCCTGACTTTTTAATGATCGCCATTCTAACCGGTGTGAGATGGTATCTCATTGTGGTTTTGATTTCCATTTCTCTAATGACCAGTGATGATGAGCTCTTTTTTCATAAGTTTGTTTGCCATATAAATGTCTTCTTTTGAGAAGTGTCTGTTTATATTCTTCACCCACTTTTTGATCTTTTTGATACTTTTTTTTTCTTGTAAATTTAAGTTCCTTGTAGATTCTGGACATTAGCCCTTTGTCAGATGGATAGATTGCAAAAACTTTCACCCATTCTGTAGGTTGCCTGTGCACTCTGATGACAGTTTATTTTGCTGTGCAGAAACTCTTTAATTAGATCCCATTTGTATATCTTGGCTTTTGTTGTTATCGCTTTTGGTGTCTTAGTCATGAAGTCTTTCCCTATGCCTATGTCCTGAATGGTATTGCCTACGTTTTCTTCTAGGATTATTATTTAGGTCTTACATTTAAGTCTTTAATTCAGCTTGAGTTCATTTTTGTATAAGGTGTAAGGAAGGGGTCCAGTTTCAGTTTTCTGAATATGGACAGCCAGTTTTTTCAACATCATTCGTTAAATAGGGAATTCTTTCCCCATTGCTTATTTTTGTCAGATTTGTCAAAGATCAGATAGATGTAGATGTGTGGCATTATTTCTGAGGCCTCTGTTCTGTTCCATTGGTCTATATATCTGTTTTGGGACCAGTATTGTGCTGTTTTGGTTACTGTAGCTTTGTAGTATAGTTTGAAGTAAGGTAGCATGATGCCTCCAGCTTTGTTCCTTTTGCTTAGGATTGTCTTGGCTATGCAGGCTCTTTTTTGGTTCCATGTGAAATTTAAAGTAGTTTTTACTAATTCTGTGAAGAAAGTCAATGGTAGCTTGATGGGTATAGCATTGGAATTATAAATTACTTTGGGCAGTATTGCCATTTTCACAATGATCACTCTTCCTATCCATGAGTAGGGAATGTTTTTCCATTTGTTTGTGTTCTGTCTTATTTCCTTGAGCAGTGGTTTGTATTTCTCCTTGATGAGGTCCTTCACATCCCTTGTAAGTTGCATTCATAGGTATTTTATTCTCTTTGTAGCAATTGTGAATGGGAGTTTGCTCATGACTTGGCTCTATGTCTATTATTGATGTATAGGAATACTTGTGATTTTTTGCACATTGATTTTGTATCCTGAGACAGCTGAAGTTGCTTATCAGCTTAAGAAGATTTTGGGCTGAGACAATGGGATTTTCTAAATATACAATCATGTCATCTGCAAACAGAGAAAATTTGACCTCCTCTCTTCCTACTTGATTACAAATTTTTTCCTTCTCTTGCCTAATTACTTTTGCCAGAACTTCCAATACAATGTTGAACAGGAGTGATGAGAGAGGGCATCCTTGTCTTGTGCCAGTTTTTAAAGAGAATTCTTCCAGCTTTTGCCCATTCAGTATCATGTTGGCTGTGTTTGTCATAAATAGCTTTTATTATTTTGAGATACATTCCATCACTACCTAGTTTATTGTGAGTTTATTTTTAGCCTGAAGAGATGTTGAATTCTATCAAAGGCCTTTTCTACAACTATTGAGATAATCATGTGGGTCTTGTCATTTGTTCTGTTTATGTGATGTATTCAGTTTATTGATTCACGTATGTTGAACCAGCCTTGCATCACAGGGATGAAGACAACTTGCTCATGGTGGATAAGCTTTTTGTTGTGCTTCTGGATTTGTTTTGCCAGTATTTTATTGAGGATTTTCACATTGGTGTTCATCAGGGATATTGGACTGAAATTTTCTTTTTTGGTTGTGTCTTTGTCAGGTTTTGGTATCAGGACGATGTTGGCCTCATTAAATAAGTTAGGTTAAAGTTCCTATTTTTCTATTGTTTGGAATAGTTTCAGAAGGAATGGTACCAGCTGCTCTTTCTACCTCTGGTAGAATTTAGTTGTGAACCCATCTGGTCCCAGGTTTTTTGTTTTTTATTTTTGCTTGGTAGGCTATGAATTACTGCCTCAATTTCAGAACCTGTTATTGGTCTATTTAGTGATTTGACTTCTTCCTGGATTAGCCTTGGGAGCATGTACTTGTCTAAAACTTTATCCATTTTTTCTAGATTTTTCTAGTTTATTTGCATAGAGGTGTTTATAGTATTCTCTGATGGTAGTTTGTATTTTTGTAAAATTAGTGGTGATATCCCCTTTATCATTTTTTGTGTCTATTTGCTTCTACTCTTTTCTTCTTTATTAATCTGGCTAATGGTCAACTGATTTTGTTGATCTTTTCAGAAAAAAAAAAAAAAAAGCTCCTGAATTCCTGGATTTTTTGAAGGGCTTTTTGTGTGTCTATCTCCTTCAGTTCTGTACTCATCTTAGTTATTTCTTGTCTTCTGCTGGCTTTTGAATTTGTTTGCTCTTGCTTCTTTAGTTCCTTTAATTGTGATGGTAGGGTTTCAAATTTAGAACTTTCCTGCTTTCTCCTATGGGCATTTACTGCTATAAATTTCCCTCTAAACACTGCTTTTGCTGTGTCCCAGAGATTCTGGTATGTTGTTTCTTAATTTTTGCCTTAATTTTATTATTTACCCAGTAGTCATTCACAAGCAGGTTGTTCAGTTTCCACATAGTGGTGTGGTTTTGAGTGAATTACTTCATCCTGAGTTCTAATTTGATTGCACTGTGGTCTGAGAGACTGTTTGTTATGATTTTTGTTCTTTTACATTTGCTGAGGAGTGTTTTACTTCCAATTGTGTGGTCAATTTTAGAATAAATGAAATGTGGTGCTGAGAAGAGTGTATATTCTGGTGATTTGGGGTGGAGAGTTCTGTAGATGTCTATTAGATCTGCTTGGTCCAGAGCTGAGTTCAAGTCCTGAATATCCTTTTTAATATTCTGTCTCATTTATCTTTATAATATTGACAGTGGGGTGTTAAATTCTACCACTATTATTGTGTGGGAGTCTACGACTCTTTGTAGGTCTCTTTGTACATCTCTTTTTAAGTCTCTTTTTATGTCTCTTTGTAGATATTTAAGATAGTTAGCTCTTCTTGTTGCATTGATCCCTTTACCATTACATAATGCCCTTCTTTGTCTTTATTGGTCTTTGTTGGTTTAAAGTGTGCTTTATAAGAGACTAAAATTGCAACTTCTGCTTTTTGTTTGTTTGTTTTGTTTTTGCTTTCCATTTGTTTGGTAAATCTTGCTCCATCCCTTTATTTTGAGCCTATGTGTGTCTTTGCATGTTAGATGAGTATCCTGAATGTAGCACACCAATAAGTGTTGACTCTATCCAATTTGCCATTCTGTGTCTTTTAATTGGAGCATTTAGCCAGTTTACATAAGTTTAATGTTGTTATGTATAAATTTGACCCTGTCATTATGATGCTAGCTAGTTATTTTTCCCATTAGTTAATGCAATTTCTTCATAGTGTCGAGGTCATTATGGTGACCACAATTTTGTATGCTTTGCAGTGGTTGGTACCCATTTCTACTTTCTATATTTTGTGCTTTCTTCAGGAGCTCTTGTAAGGAAGGCCTGGTGGTGACAAAATCTCTCAGCATTTGCTTGTCTGTAAAGGATTTTATTTCTCCTTTGCTTATAAAGATTAGTTTGGCTGGATATGAAATTCTGAGTTGAAAATACTTATCTTTAAGAATGTTTAATATTGACCCCCCAGCCTCTTCTGACTTGTAGGGTTTCTTGAATATTGGACCCCAGTCTCCTCTGATTTGTAGGGTTTCTGCAGAAAGATCAACTGTTAGACTGATGGACTTCCCTTTGTGGGTAACCTGACCTTTCTCTCTGGCTGTCCTTAACATTTTTTTCCTTCATTTCAACCTTGGTGAATCTGATGATTATGTGTCTTGGGGTTGCTCTTAGTGGAATATCTTAGTGGTGTTCTCTGGGTATTTCCTGAGTTTGAATGTTGGCCTGTCTTGCTAGGTTGAGGAAATTCTCCTGGATAATATCCTGAAGAGTGTTTTCCAACTTGATTCCATTCTCCCTGTCATTTTCAGGTACACCAATCAAGCATAGGTTTGGTCTTTTCACATAGTTACTTTTTTTTGAAGGCTTTGTTTGTTTGTTTGTTTCATTCATTTTTCTCTAATCATATCTTCATGCTTTATTTCATTGAGTTGATCTTCGATCTCTGATATTTTTTTCTTCCACTCAATAGATTTGGCTATTGATACTTGTGTATGCTTTGCAAAGTTCTTGGGCTGTGTTTTTTATCTCCATCAGGTCATTTGTGTTCCTCTCTAAACTAGTTATTTTAGTTAGCAATTCCTCTAACCTTTCATTAATGTTCTTAGCTTCCTTGCATTTAGTTAGAACATCCTTCATTAGCTAAGAGGAGTTTGCTATTACCCACCTTCTGAAACCTACTTCTGTCAATTCATCAAACTCATTCTCTGTCCAATTTACTTTCTTTGCTGATGAGGAGCTGTGATCCTTTGGATAAAATCTACCTCTGGTCTTTGTTGTTGTTGACTTTTGGATGGGTTTCTGTGTGGATATCCTTTTGATTGATGTTGATGCTATTCCTTTCTGTTTGTTAGTTTTCCTTCTAACAGTCAGGACCCACTTCTACAGGTCTGCTGATGTTTTCTGGAGGTCCAATCTAGACCTTTTTTGCCTGGGTAGCACCAGCAGAGGCTGCAGAACAGCAAACATTGCTGCCTGTTTATTCCTCTGGAAGCATCGTCCCAGAGGGGCACCTGCCAGATATCAGGTGAAGCTCTCCTGTCTGGGGTGTCTGTCAACTTCTGCTGGGAGGTGTTTTGCAGTTAGAAGGCATGAGTATCAGGGACCCACTTGAGAAGGTTGTCTGTCCCTTAACAGAGCTTGAGTGCTGTGCTGGGAGATGCACTGCTCTCTTCAGAGCTAGCAAGCAGGAATGTTTAAGTCTGCCGAAGCTGCACCCAGAGCCACCAGTTTCCCCAGGTGTTCTCTCCCCAGAAGATGGGAGTTTTATCTATCAGCCCCTGACTGGGCCTGCTGCCTTTCTCTCAGAGATGCTCTGCCCAGACAGGAGGAATCTAGAGAGGCAGTTTAGCTACAGCAGGTTTGCTGAGCTGTGGTGCTCTCCACCCAGTTTGGACTTCTGGGTGGTTTTGTTTACACTGTGAGGGGAAAACGGCTTACTCAAGCCTCAGTAATGGAAGATGCCCTTCTCCCCACCAAGCTCCAGAATCCTAGGTTGACTTAAGCAGCTGTGCTGGCAGAGAGAATTTCAAGCCAGTGAATCTTAGCTTGCTTGGCTCCATGGGGGTGATATCCGCTGAGCTAGATCACTTGACTCCCTGGCTTCAGTCCCTTTTCCAGGGAGGTGAATCGTTCTGCCTCGCTGGTGTTCCAGGCACCACTGGGTTATGAAAACAAAATTCTGCAGCTAGCTCGGTGTCTGCCCAAATGGTTGCCCAGTTTTGTGCTTGAAACCCAGGGCCCTGGCAGTATATGCACCAGAGGAGATCTCTTGGTCCGCAGGTTGCAAAGACCATGGGAAAAGCATGGTATATGGGCAGGAATGCATTGTTCCTTACAGCACAATCCCTCACAGCTTCTCTTGGCTAGGGGAGGGAGTTCCCTGACCCCTTGCACTTCCCAGGTGAGGTGACAACCCAGCCTGCTTTGGCTCATCCTTCATGGGCTGCACCCACTGTCTAATCAGTCCCAATGAGATAAGTTGGGCACCTTAGTTGGAAATGCAGATACCACCCTTCTTTTGTGTCAATCTTGCTGGGAGCTGCATATCAGAGCTGTTCCTATTCAGCCATCTTGCCAGCCACCCTCCTCTTATATTATATTCTAATCCAAAAGATACTATACTGTAAGATTAAAGACAATCATCAATGGTCAGACACTATATGAAGCCAAGTCTACAGAGATATACAAGAATCAAACATAAAATACTGTCACTCTGAATCACTATGAAGAACTGAAATAGGTCTTTTGAACCTTTTTTTTTGTGGATAAGGTAATAAATAGAGGTAAGAACATAGCTTTTTACAAATGGAAATAACTAATCTTTAAATTGTATTTAATTCTAATGTAGTTTCTTGAGTCTATTTTAAAAGGTGAGTCTGAATGGCTATTCTTTTAAAGTCCACATTGACCAAAATTGTTTCCCAAGGCAGAGACAATCCTGGGTTGTTTCTGCCTAGTTTTTCATGGTTTAATTCATAAACAATCTGGCATTAAAAGAAGCTGGTGTAAACCAAATATTTTTAGGGACAACACTAATCATTTGGGAAAATGGTGATATTATACTGTAAAATAAGTGTATGGTTCTCATTAATTTATTTCTGTTTGTCTACTCTTTAGTTGGATATGTGTTACCCAAATAAAAGAAAATTGTCCCATTAATTCATAAGAGATATATATTTGTAGTTTTCAATACATGATATCTGTTTAAACTCTCAATTAGACTCCTACTATGTATACTTTCTTAAAAATTGGCTACTTCTTTTAAAATATTTTATTTATTTTAAAAGAATATTTTCTTATTTAATCAGCATGCTGCCAGATGTATTACATAAACTTTCAAAAAAATAAGGATATGCATTTTACTTAGGCTTAAGGCAATTTATTAATTAGAATAAGTTAATTATGACTCATAAAGATAACTAGTGATTCAAGATTTTACATTATTTGGTTTGTCTCTTTTTAAAAGCCCAATAATTTTTTATCAATAACTTAATTCCTATAGATATGGCTTATAAGTTGCAGCATTCTCAAGAGAGTAGATTAATTGTCTGTAATAAAACATAATAAAATATAAAATATAACTGATAATATTAAAATACATAATAAACTTTAAGAAGTGGTAACATTAAATCATAATAGCATTGGGAAAGAAGTAGTATTATCTAGTGGTTATTCAAAAACTACCATTTGCAACTTGGTCACAATTCAGTCATATTTAAAATTGAAGCTATTTGACCATATTAATAACATCTACAGTAATATTTAGTTGTAGTATTATATACTACTAAGAAGTAGATAAACCTTATGCAAGATTATGTTTTTTGTCCTAATACCATGTAATGGCAACTCCTCCTGTGATTTTTCCTTTATGATTTAAACAATTCACGTGCATTATAAGAAAATTAAAAAAAAAATGAACAGATACAGGAGAAGATCAAATTTAATACATGTTCATACGTAGACCTACTCCCTTTTGGTTCCCTCTAAGGTTTTCATAAACAGTTAATATCCTCAAATCAAAAACAATAACAATCCTTCATATTTCCATAATATTTTGACTTTTTACAGGATGTTTACCTATATTTTATCTTCACAAAAATATTGTGAGAAAGAAATAATAGCATTTTCTTTATTTAATAGGCATATTAAGGAATTGAACAGTTTAATGACTTGTTTCCAGTGACATAGTTAATAAAAAAAAACAAATCTAGAACCCACATATTTTCATGTTCTTTCACTTGGTACTTTTCACTGTATCATTACCCAGACTTGACTGTTGATAATGTGATGATAATTACAATATCTAAATTAGTCAAGACAGAGTATACTATGCTATCTAACAACAACCTCCAAATCTCAGTGCTTTAAAAATATAAATTTATTTCTCACTCATCCTACATATCCAATATGGATTGTCAGGGGCCTCCGCTTCTTATTCAGTTATTTACTGACCAGATTGGCAGAGGTTCTACCATACTATAACTGTACCATCTGAAATACATGGCTTGCTTGATCAACAGGCAGAAGAGCAGAAGAACATGAATAATTCACATGCACCATTACTAGATTTGGGTCCAGAAGTAATATACATCACTTTCACTTAAAGCCTATGGGCCAGAACTTGTAGTACAACATAGCCTTATCTAACTACAAAAAGACTAGGAAATGTAGAGAAGTACATCGATTTTTTGGTAGGCTGTAAAATGTCTCTGCCATGATAGCTAATATTTACTGAGTTTATTTATATGTGTTAGATGCAATAAGAATATTGTGTTATTGCCTTATTTAATCCTTACCTTAGTCCTGTACTATGAATATGACCATTGTGCCAATGAGAGAACTGAGTTTTAGAGTGACAATATGTACAAGGTAACATGGAACATAAATGGCAGAGCTAGGATTTAAACTCACATTCTGACTCTTTGCTTGGCCTTTTATTCTAGAGCTAAAAACATGCAAATCCATTTCATGGCTTCTCATCTTGTGATTCTTTGTTAATGTGAGTCATAGTTGTTACCTACTCTCCCCAACACTTGACACTTATTTTCACTTCTACTTTTATTCTATTTATTTGCAATATATTGAATGAAAGAAAGCAGATAAATGAATTATAAAGAAACCCTTTTTGTGTTATTCCCTTTCTCACAGTAGTACCCTGTCTTCTACAGTAGGCAATAGAAGCCAGTCAACAAGGATATTTAATTGCTTGAGTCCACTTCCTGTTGCTCCAGCACATAGCAGTCATCCTCCTTCTTGAGGCTTGTTTAAATATAAAAAAGTCTACTATCTGCATTGCTTCTTCTTTGTAAGAAGTTTCCAATTATATTCATAATGATAATTCAGAATATACCTGTTGTATGATGTTTCCTTTTGTAGCTGCTTACAACTAAGTTCACCTCTAAACTATACTTGCAATTATACATATACATATATATGGAAAGAGAGAGAGAATGATAATTTTGCACAAAAAAGAGCTAAAATGAACATTTTTAGATGTTCCTGTTATCACAACACTCAATTACCAGAAATTTACACATCATTTCTAAATATTTCTGAGTGTTTTTATTAATTGAGATTTAAAACTTATGAGACTGGCTGATGTGGAAAATATTGGCTTTATAAGTACATTTTATTAAATAGTATAAACAATATTTTACTAATACTATGGTTGGAATGTGTCCTCTCCAAAATTACAGTTATAAAACGTAATAGCAAATTTGACAGTTATAAGAGGTATGGCTTTTACGAGGTTATTAGGTCATGAGGGATCTTTTTCTTGTGAATGAGTTTAAAGCTATTATGAAAAAAGACTTTCTGAAGAGTTCAGCTTCTTTCCTCTCTGCCTTACACCATGTAAAGACATAGCATTCCTCCCTCTTGAAGATGCAACAACAAAATGCTATTTTAGAAGTAGACAGCAACCTTTGTCAGATAACTGAACCTGCTAGTGCCTTGATTTTACACTTCTCAGCCTCCAGAACTGAGAAAAATAAACTTATGTTCTTTATAAATTACCCAGTCTCAAGTAATTTGTTGTAGCAACACAAATGAACTATGACAACTGTCTCATAGACTCATTTAATTCAGGGGTTAAAGTGAACTTCCTTATTACACCAATGGGGAAATTGGGGCCTATGAGAAGTTATTTATTTATAAACAGGTAAATAGCTAGGCCTCCTCATTCTCTGTCTAGGCTAATTTAAAATAATATGAAAAGAAAGCTTCTGCACAGCGAAGTAAACAATTAACAGAGTGAAAAAAACAACCTGCAGAATGGGAAAAATATGCTCAAACTGTGCAGTCAGCAAGGAACCAATAGCCAGAATATACAAGAAACTTGAAGAACCCAACAGCAAGAAAACAAATGGTCCCATTAAAAACCAGGCAAAGATCTGAGTAGACATTTCTAAAATGAAGACATACAAATGGTCGACAAGCGCATGTACAAAAAGGCTTAATATTGCAAATCATCAGGAAAATGCAAATCAAAACCACAGTGAAATATTATCCCATCCTGGTTAGAATTACTATTAATAAAAAGACAAAAGATAACAGATGCTGTCCCGGATGTGGGGAAAAGTAAACCATGCACCGTTGGTGGGAATGTAAATTAGTACAGCCATTGTGGAAAACAATATAAGCGTTTCTTAATAAATAAATAGTGATAGCATATGATCCAGCAATCTCACTACTAGGTATTTATCCAAAAAATGAAATCAGTATATTAAAGAGATATCTGCACTCTCATGTTTATTGCAGCAGAATTGCCAATAGCCAAGATATGGAATCAACTAAGTTCCCATCAACAGAAGAATGGGTAGAGAAAAGTGGTACATATATATACAATGGAATACTATTTCGCAATAAAAGTACATGAGATCATGTCATTTTCAGCAACATAAATGAAACTAGAGGTCATTATGTTAAGTGAAGTAAACCAGACATAGAAAGACAAATATCTTATGTTGTTACTCATGTGTGGGAGCTAAAATAGTTGATAGCATAAAGAGTAGACTGATGGTCACTAGAGGCTGAGAAGCTGAATGGGGGTTAGGAGGGGGATGAAGAATAGTTGAATAATGGATACAAATATACAGTTAGCTAGAAGAAATAACTTCTAGTGTTCAATAGCACAGTAGGATGACTGTAGCTAACAATACATTGTACATTTCTAAATAGCTAGTAAAGATGTGAAATGTTTCCATTGTAAAGAAATAAATGTTTTAGGTGATAAATATCCTGAATACCCTGATTTGATCCTTACACATTGTATACATATATCAAAATATCACATGTACCACATAATATGTACAATTATTATGTATCAATAAAAAATTTAAAAAATAAAATAATAGTAATGTTTACATAATTTTACTTCTAAAAAGTAAAAATCAAAGTATCTTAAAATAGTATAAATGTTATTATTAGGTAAGCTAACACTATTCCATTATGTATTTGTAACACTTATCCTAGGATAATTACATTGGAATTTTGTCATTGAGTACCAGAAAATAGCTAAGAATATACTCAAAACAGGTACAGAAAGAAAACAGATATAGAAACATGTCTAGACTCTCAGCATTACTAACATGTTAACTGAGATGCTATAGCAATTTTTAGGTATCTTCATGCCATTTGACTTATACAGTGAGCATGGATCATATTTTTTTTTTAAAAGAACAGTTTTACAATTTTTTTCAATACAATAGTAGATTACATTTGTTTAAAATATTTTAACAGCTGATCTCAATGTACTTTTCAGATTTTAAAGGGTAAAAAATGAGAAATTTTATGCAAAGCCAAAACAGAGGTTTTGATGCATTAAAATAACAATCAGGGCATTTAGGATGTGTCACTCTGTTATGACAGAGCACTGAATTCTTGTCTCAGTTGTGTGTATTGGGCAAACAGAAAGTAATCTTACCAAGATGAATTTATTTTTTGATATTTTAAATGGAGATGGAAATACCTGCCCTGTCAAACTCACAAGTTTATTGTATGAATAACACAATTAAATGTATAGGAAAGCTCCTGAGAAAATAACAATTGCTCCACAGACTTAAGGTATGACTCTGTGTGTTAACATATAAACTAATATTCCCTGCATAGGCATCATTATATATATATCAACAAATGTCTTACTTAAATAACTCAACATTTTGTTCACTTCATAGAAGGCAGAAAAAAGGCCAAGAAGTTAGGTTACTTATGTTAAATTCTATAGCAAACAAAGGACTAATTTGATGAGTTACTATTTTTCTAGGTACCTTCTATGTACCAGGCACTACACTAGGTAATTTACAGATATGTTACTTCTTAATCATTGGTCTAACTTTGAGAAGTAGGTGTTATTTCCTCCATCATACAAGTGAAGAGAGTGAAGACCAAGGAAATTAAATACATTGCTCAAAGTCACACAGCTGGTAAGTAAGTAGCAGAGCCAGGATTCATATCCAAGTTTATCAGACTCCAAAGCTCTTTCCTTTATTTTGTGCTGTATTTTAGAGATTCTATTCATCTGCCTGAGTAATGTTTAATTACTTTTGGCATGGGTACATGTTTTCCAAACATTGAAGTTGTGTGGAATAGCAAAGCTAATTTTTTTTTCTCGCTTGATTTCTCTAACAAAAGAAATGGCTCTCTTCAGATGTCTGTTTTGTTGACCTTGTGTCTCTCTGCTAAAAATCTTTTTTCTAACTTGCTCTTTCTGTAAGAATGAAATGTTTCTGATTGAATATATCATACCTCAGAAATTTGGGGCCTTTTTGAGTTTAAAGTGTTTACAAGGATAGCCTTTTCCCCTGGATTTGATTATCTCATTGACAGCAGCCAATATCCTCATACGTAGAAATGTATTTACTTATAGGCACATAAGTAATTCATTTATAAAATTGAATTATCTCACCAGGAAGATTGCTTGTTTTGATTGTGTAGCTGTCCTTCTGAAACTGACTTACAATTGATAAAAGCCAGATGGAAAGGGAAAACAGTCCATTTCATTACTCTTTAAATGTTTAAGTTTATTAACCCTTGCACTTTACATTGTTTTAAGTTCAGTGGTAGTGTGGAAGCACTTTGTTGTTGACTTTTAATATGCAAAATAGACAGTATGTGCTTGTAACATTCTATAACAAAGAAAAGAGTTTGGGCTTTAGAAGAATTTCATGGAAAACATTTACAGCTCATCTTTAAACTCTTGCGTATTGTTAATTTTTTCTCATTCATATTTTTAATCAAAATTGTTTTAATGTGTATAATGTATGTGATAACGTCTCTCATATGAGTAAGTACTGATTCTTAGTATCTCCAAAGAAACTTCCTATATTAACACATATTCTGTGTGCCATTGGTTTGGGTACAACACATAAACATACTTCTTAATAAGACATTTGTCATGCTCTTAAATAATAATTTTAATGCCAGGTAGTATCCTAAACACTTTCATAAATTGTAACTTAATCTTAACGGCAACATTCTGAGGTATGTACTATTTATTTTCGATACTCTCACTCTTTAGATGGAGGAAGCTGAAGCTTCGAGTGTTTACACAACTTTTTTATGGTCACAGAACTGGGAAGCAGTAGAACCAGGACTTGAATCCAGAAAATGCGGCTTCTGAGTCTATACTCTGAACCATTACTATATATTGGCTCTTTGTTTCTTTAGAAACTAGTCAAGCATGATGTTATGTTAAGCACCATACCAAAAAAGCAAGCAATTTCTTTTAATTTTTAATAATGGCACCACAATTCTCCCACTCTCCCTAGAACAAAACAACAAAGTCACCTTATACATCCTTTCCCCTAACTTCCTACATAAAATCCCTAGTGAATATCCACAAATGCTACCTCTGCAAAGGCTAATTCCATTATCTCTGCTACCATACCAGTCCAACCCCTAATGTCTTATCACCCGTAGATTATTAGTGCTTCTCTCTGTCCAGTTATCTCCTAGTCCAAATTATGCTACATATCACTACTTGAGATATTTCAAGGTACACTTATAACTATGTCACTATTCATAAAGTTTCTGAAATCTTTAGTAATTAACTTCAAACTACTCAATGTGAAATTCAAGGTGCTCAATAATCTGGACACAGTGAGCCTTTCTATGCTTATTTCTCAGCTTTTATTCACGTATGCTATGTTCCAACCTAAAAAAAAAAAAAAACAAAAAAACACTTATTCCAAATTCTCTAAGCACAGCTTCTAATTTTAGTTCTGTCTTTATTCCTTTGTTCAATAGTGTTCCTTCTGCCTGTAATTACCTTCCATGTCACTTCTGCCTATTGATGTTTTACTCAGTCTTTAAAAGCATATTGCAAGTTTTACTTTATCTGTGATTTGGTTTCTACTTCCTACATTTAAAATTTTTATTTATTTCTTGAGTTGAATACTCATCAGAACCTTCCTTTCACTCTCTTCGTATTATGGCTACTGGTATAATTATTTGTGCTCTGCCTTTAACTTCCTTTCTGGAACGTAGGCTTCTTAAGGTCAAAAGAGATGCTTTTCTAATCTTTGTATTCTACAGAGAGTTAGCCAAATTCCTTAGACTTTTAAAGTACTTGATATTTATTGAAATGCATAGAAATGGTCTTTAACATCTAGGGATTTAAAGTCTCTGCATCAATTAAATTATGATTTTATATTCCAAGTCAGTAAAATAAAAGTAATCTAAGCTTAAAATATAAGTATTCCTGAGAACAAATTATTAAGATTTAGAGTAGCAAATGATACCCCAGCATAATGCAAGTCAAATTAACAATAATCTTTTTGTTATTATAGGACTTCTGGGAAATACTGCCTATCTGCCTGCCTGCCAAAATGGTATGAGTTCAAGTTTAAATCCCAGAGTAATTATATTGCTCTGCCAACAAATAATTGGCTCTGTCTTTCATTAAAAATATAAAAGTATCGCTGATATATACTTGAGTTCACCAAAGCTTATGCCTGATATAAGATAGGAAGGTTAATTTTCTCCCCATCCAAGAAAGCATATACCCTCCAAGTCCAAAGGGCAATAGAAACTGATACAAACTTGAATTCCAGCTGAAGAGTTGAGGAAATTAGCTGAAAGGCAGTGATATTATAATCTATAGACCTATGATATAGACTTAGATTATTGCAAACAAGTCGTCTGAGCCTGAGTCTCCTTTGTTTTCATAAAATGACAGATTTGATCAAAAAGCTTTTTTTTCCCTATATTATGAGTCAAATTGTATACATTGTATACATGAGTCAAATTGTCATTTATTGATGCCCAGAAAGGAGACACATAGATGCAAATTATTTCTGGGAAGGGTTTCTAAAACATTTATAATAGAAGTAGCTAATGCTTACTATATGACAGGTATTTCTGTAACTGCTTTACATATCTCAGTAGTCACTAAAACCCTATGAGATCATTAGCATTAAAATCATACCCATTTACAGATGAGAAAACAAAGTATATATATATATACACACTTTAATAGCCATGCTATTATTGGTATATTGATATTTATGGTGGCTTTGACAAGTTATATATATATATATATATATATATATATCTGAGGTATATTGATATTTATGGTGCCTTTGACAAGTTTTATATATATATAAAACTTGTTTTATATATATATATAACATATATATATCTGTTATATATATATATACAAGTTATATATATATACAAGATTTATATTTATTTATTTATATATATATATATATATATATATATATATATAGCTTGTCAAAAGCACCATAAATATCAATATACCTCAGAGATATTGTGGATTCCCCAGTTCCAGACCACCTAGCAATAGAGTGAATATTGCAATGAAGTGAGTCACATACTTTTTTAATTTCCCAATGCATATAAAAGTTAAGCTTACATGATACTATAGCCTATTATGTACAAGCGCGTTACATCTAAAAAAAGTACGTACTTTAATTTTAAAATACTTTATTTCTAAAAAACGCCAATGATCATCAGATCCTTCAGCAAATCACAATCCATTTGCTGTTAGAAGGTCTTGCCTAAATGTTGACTGCTGCTGACTGATCAGGGTGGTGTGCCTGTGGCAACCTTTTAAAATAAGACAACACTTGTCACAAAAAAATAAAATACATGGGAATACAGCTGACTCAAGAGGTGAAAGGTCGCTACAAAGAGAACTACAAAACGCTGCTCAAAGAGATCAGAGACTACACACAAAAAAAATGGAAAAACATTCCATGTTCATAGATCAGAAAAACCAATATTGATAAAATGGCCATACTATGCAAAACATACATAGATTCAATGCTCTTCTCATTAACCAGTCATTGAGATTCTTCACAAAACTAGAAGGAACAATGGTAAATTCATATAGAACCAAAAAGAGCTTGAATAGCATTGCAATTCTAAGCAAAAAGAACAGAGCTGGAGACATTACACTAGCAGACATCAAACTATACTGCAGGTCTACACTAACCAAAACAGCACATTACTGGTACAAAAACAGACAAATAGACTAATGGGAAAAAATATAGAACTCAAAAATCAGGCCACACATATAAAACCATCTGACCTTTGACAAACTTGACAAAAACAAGTAATGGGGAAAAGATTCCCTATTCAATAAATGATGCTGGGATAAATGGCTAGCCATAGGCAGAAGATTGAAACTGGACTCCTTCCTTACACCATATAAAAAAAAAAACCCTCAAGATTAATTAAAGACTTAAATGTAAAACTCAAAACTATAGAAACCCTCTAAGACAATTTAGGCAATACCATCCTGGACATAGAAATGGGCAAAGATTTCATGACCAAGATACCAAAAGCAATAGCAAAAATTCACAAATGGGATCCAATTAAACTACAGAGCTTCTGCACGGCAAAAGAAACTGTCAACAGTGTAAACAAACAACCTACAAAATGGGAGAAAAATTGCAATCTATGCATCTGACAAAGGTCTAATATCCAGCATCTACAAGGAACTTAAACAAATTTACAAGAAAAAATAAAGAACCCCATTAGAAATTGGGCAAAGGACATGAACAGACACAGTTTTCAAAATAAGACATACATGCAGCCAACAATCATATGAAAAAAAGCTCAACATCACTGATCATTAGAAAAATGCAAATCAAAACCACAATGAGATATCATCTCACACCAGTCAGCATGACTATTATTAAAAGCCATAAAAAATAAAATAAAAGCTCAGAAAACAACAGATGCTGGTGAGGTTGTGGAGAAAAAGGTATGCTTATACACTGTTGGCCAGAGTGTAAATTAGTTTAACCATTGTGGATGACAGTGTGGTAATTCTTTCAAAGACTTAAAGAAAGTAATATCATTTGACCCAGCAATACCGTTACTGAGTATATACTCAAAAATATAAATCATTCTACCAAAAAGACACATGCATGCTTATTCTCATTGCAGGACTATTCACAATAGCAAAGACACGGAATCAACCTAAATGCCCATCAATGATATACGGATAAAGAAAATGTAGTAAATATATACCGTGGAATAATATGCTGCTAGAAAGACAATGAGATCATGTCCTTTGCAGAGACATGAATGGAGCTGGAGGCCATTATCCTTAGCACACTAAGGCATAAACAGAAAACCAAATACCAAATATTCTCACTTATAAGTGGGAACTAAATAATGAGAACACATGCACACATAGACAGAAACACTGGAACCTGTTGGAGGGTGGGAGGAGGGAGAGGATCAGTAAAAATAACTAATGGGTACTAGACTGAATACCTGAATGATGAAATAATTTGTACAACAAATCCTCATGACACGTTTATCTAAGTAACAAACCTGCCTATTTACCTCTGAACTTAAAAGTGAAAAATAAAATAAAGTTTTCTGCATCTATTGACTTCTTTCCATGAATTTTTTTTTTTTTTGGAGTAAGTGATGCTGCTTGATAGCATTTTACCTATAGTAGAATTTCTTTCATGGTTGGAGCCAATCCTCTCAAATTCTACTACTGCTTTATTAACTAAGGCTATGTAATATTCTAAACCCTTTGTTGCCATTTAAACAATGTTCATTAACACCTTCATCAGGAATAGATCCCATCCCAAGAAACTACCTTATTTGCTCATCCATATGAAGCAACTTCTCATCCACTCAGTTTTCTCATAAGATGGTAGTAATTCAGGCATATCTTTGAGCTCCACTTCTAATTCTAGTTATCTTGTTATTTCCACTACATCTGCCAGTACTTCCTTCACTGAAGTGTTGAAACCTCAAAGTCATCAATGTGGGTTGAAATAAACTTCTCAAATTCCTGTTAGCATTGATATTTTGACCTCCTCTCATGAGTGATAAATGGTCTTGATGTTATTTAAAATAGTGAATCCTTTCCAGTAGGTTTTCCATTTACTTGCTCAGATACCTCAGAAGAAGTGAGCATTTTCATTCCATTTATAACTTGGCTTTTTGGTGCAAGAGGCCTACCTTCTAGCCTGTCTTATCTTTTGACATACTCTCCTCATTTAGCTTAATTATTTCTAGCTTTTGATTTAAAGTGAGAGACAAGTCTTTCCTCACTTTAACTCTCAGAGGCTGTTGTGCAGTTATTAAGGTGGCACAATTTTAATATTGTCATGTCTCAGAGAGTAGAGGTCTGAGGAGAGGAAGAGAACTAAAGAAACAGCTGGTTGGTGAAGCAGTTAGAAAAGACATGACTTTTACTGATTAAGTTTGCCACCTTATATAGGTGTGTGTCATGGTGCCTCAAAACAATTACAATGGTAACATCAGAGATCACTGATCACAGATCACCATAACAGATATAATAATTGATGAAAAATTTGAAATATTGTGAGAATTACCAAAATGTGACACAGGTATAGGAAGTGAGCATATGCTCCTGGAAAAAATGGCACTGATACACCTGATTGAGATAGAGTCATCACACACCTACCATTTGTTAAAAAAATGCAATATCTGTGAACTGCAATAATGCAAAGCATAATAAAACAAGGTGTGCTTATATTAAGTTTTGTAAAACTGGGATAGATAGATAGATAGATAGATAGATAGATAGATAGATAGATGATACATAGATAGATACACAGATATTGTTCTTTTCTAGAATGTAAGTTCCACAAGTACAGAAACTTTGACTTCTTCACAGCTGCATCCACAGTGCATAAAATGTTACTAGACACCTCATAAGTAGTAACAATAGTTGTTGAATAAATTAATGAACCCATAAACACATGCTTGTAGACACTACATGTGTGTTTAGAGAAAGTAATTGATATTTTTTGTTGAGAAAAATATTCTCTGTGATAACAATTATTTGACTGCGCAGGCAGACCTGACATATGTAGAGAGAAATAATGTAAAGAAGAAGGGGAATTGGCTGAACATCATGTCTAAAATTATCTTTCACATCTTCTAAAATAGGGCCAGGAATTTTTCCAGGTAAAGTTTATTTTATTTTTGTCTTGAAGGCTTTTCGCTCTCCATAGACTCAGTACCTACTATTGAAAACAAGATCTTTTGAGGAATAGGGAATAAGATAGATGCATGTCAGTAAAGAATAGGAGACTAAGAAAGGAGATTAGAAGAAACTAAATATAAAAATAGCCATCCCCCAAATAGAAAGCCATCTGTGAAAAGCCGTATCTTTTTCTAATCTTGTTAGAATAGCCTGTACTTATCACCATAGAACAATCACTGAAGAAGTAGCTATTAGTCATTGATATGATTTGGCTTCGTATTCCCACCAAAATTCCACCTTGAATTGTAATCCCTGGGTGTTAAGAGAGAGACCTGGTGGGAGTCAACCGGCTCATGGGAGCAGATTCCCCCATGCCATTCTCATGATAGTGAGCTCTCACGAGATCTAATGATTTTATAAGGAACTCTTTCCCTTAACTTCCTCTCTCTTCTGACGCCATGTAAGATGTGATTGTAAGTTTCCTGAGGCCTCCCCAGTCATGCAGAACTGTGAGGCAATTAAATTTATTCCCTTTATAAATTGCTCAGTTTTAGGTATTTTTTAAAAGCATGTGAAAATGGACTACTACAGTAAATTAGTACTGGGAGTGGGGCACTGCTATAAAGATAACCTGAAAATGTGGAAATGACTTTGGAACTAGGTAACAGACAGGGGTTGGAACAGTTTGTAGGGCTCAGAAGAAGAAAGAAATATGTGGGAAAGTTCGCAGCTTCTTAGAGACTTGTTTAATGGTTTGGACCAAAATGCTGGTAAGGATGTGAACAATGAGTCCAGTCTAAGGCAGTCTCAGATGGAGACGAGAAACTTATTGGCAATTAGAGCCAAGGTCACTCTTGCTACACTTTGACACAGACTGGTAGCATTTTGCCATTGCCCTTGAAAGATCAAAGTTCTGTGAAACTATGAACTTGAGAGAGGTGATCTGAAATTGGAACTTATGTTCAAATAGGAAGCAGAGCATAAATGTTTGAAAAATGTGCACCTTGATTATGTGGTAAAATAAAACATGTTCTGGATAGGAATTCAAGTCTGCTGCAGAAATTTGAATAAGTAATGGGGAGCCAAATGTTAATAGCTAAGACAATGGGGAAAATGTCTCTAAGACATGACAGAGATCTTCCAGGCAGCCCCTCTCATCACAGGCCCAGAGACCTAGAAGGAAATAATGGTTCTGAGGGCTTGGCCCAGGGCCCTGCTTCTGATCTTTGCAGCCTCAGGACTTGGTGCCCTGTGGCCCAGCTGCTCCAGCTCCAGCCATGGCTAATAGGGGCAAAGGTACAGCTCACGCCATTTGCATTAGAGGGAGCAAGCCCCAAGCCTTGGCAGCTTCCATCTGGTGCTGAGCCTACAGGTTTCCAAAGACAATAATTAAGGTTTGGGAACTTCTTCCTATTTCATAGAATGTATGGAAACACCTGGATGTCCAAGCAAAAGTCTGCTGCAAGGGTGGAGCTCAGAGACAACTTCTGCTAGGTAAATGAGGAAGAAAAATGTGGGGTTGCCTAGTGGAGCTGAGAAGAAGGTCACCATCCTCCAGACTCCAGAATAATAGATCTACCAACAGCTTGCATAATGCGTCTAGAAAAGCCACAGACACTTAATGCTAGCCATGAAAGCAGCTAGGGGTGGTTGTGGGTAGATGGACTATACCCTGCAAAGCCACAGAGGTGGAGCTGCCAAAGATTATGGGAACAGATCCCTTGCATCAGTGTGCCCTGGATGTGAGACATGTTCAAAGGAGATCATTTTGGAGCTTTGACAGTTAATGACTGCCCTGCTGGATTCTGGACTTGCATGGAGCCTGTAGTCACTTTGTTTCAGCCAATTTATCCCATTTGGAATGGTAGCATTTATCCAATGCCTATACTCCAACTGTATCTTATAAGCAACTAATTTGTTTTGTATTTTACAGGCTCAAAGGCAGAAGGGACTTGCCTTGTGTAAGATGAGATTTTGGACTTGGACTTTTCAGTTAATGCTCAAATGAGTTAAGATTTTTGGGGACTGTTGGAAAGGCATGATTGGTTTTGAAATGTGAAAGGGACATGAGTTTTGAGAGGTGCTAGGGTCAGAATGGTATGGTTAGGCTCCCCACCTAAATCTCATCCCAAATTTTAATCCCCAGGTGTTGAGGGGGGGGACTTTGTGGGAGGTGATTTTATCATGGAGACAATTTCCCCCATTCTCTTCTCATGGTAATGAGTGAGTTCTTAGGAGATCTGATTGTTTTATAAAGGGTTCTTCCCACTTCACTTCTTCTGTCTCCTGCCACCATGTAAGATGTGCCTACTTCTGGTTCTCCCATGATTGTAAGTTTCCTGCTCCTCCCCAGCCATGCAAAACTGTGAGTCAGTTAAACCTCCTTCCTATATAAATTACCCAATCTTGGGTGTTTATAGCACTGTAAAAATGGACTAATATTGTCAGTGTGATGGTTTCCACATGATTTTGTAACTGAAGAAGTAGTTTCAAATAGTACTACTTGCTTGAATTTCATTGTAAACTTGATCTAGAGTGAATTTTTAAAAAATAGTTTAGAATACATTTAAGGTATAAATGTTATCATTTATTTTCATATTAATAGTTATTTATAAATGCAATTAATATTATATTTTCAGCCAAATTAAATTTTTAAGTGCCAGAATATACATACAAGTGGAAGAGTACAAGAGTTATTCTCTAAATAAATTCTTAAGGCATAAGTTACCAAAAACTATAACTAAAATAGAAAATTAAATTTCTAAAGTAATCAGATAGTTAATAATATTTGAGACAACAGACACTGAATCTTGGCACATTTTTACAAGTGACCTAAGACAGAGTTTCCTAAAATAATCTTTTGTTTCATCTCCACATGGAACCTGATACCAGATGTCAAAAAACTAAATTAAATAGCTAGATTATGTTTATAGACTGTTTTACAAATCACAAAGTGCTTTCACGTATATTGACTAATTTAATTTAAAATGTCATAAATTGCTGAAACAGCAAAATGCAGAGTCTAAATTTTCACTCACTGATGTCCTTAATGCCAAACATTTAAAAAAATGGTTTCCAACTCCAATGTTCTAAAAAAAGGTTTGGATATAATATTTTTACAACTATACACGTTATATTAATATCACTAAAGAAATTTAGCAGTATAACACAAATATAAAGAGAATAGACACTTGTTTTACTGTTTGATTGTTGAGGTAAGTGTAAATTCCAGTAAGATGATCCAAGATAAAGAAGGAAATGAAATACAAATAAAATCATGTGGCTATATTGAAGCTTGTAGGAACACAGATCAGAGTCTACAAACAACAAACATAGTCAGGAAATTAAAAATTATTTTGTATGCAGGAGATTTCAACAATTACTAGATATATGACAAAATTTTCATTTATATTTGTAAAATAGACAATGATTATTTTTTAAATTCAGGAATATAAATGTAATATAAAATATTTTTATATGCACATTTATGTATTCCACTTTCTCATCAGACTGCCTAAACTATCGTAACATAGAGGCAAAATCTGAAAATATATTAAGATGATCTCTAAGAGGATAAAGAGAGAATGGACACAATGATCTCTAAGGGTATCAAGAAAGAATGGGCACAAAACTCTTGAATTTTATTTCACTTACAAAATAAGTATGAAATAGCGCTCAAGTCAGAGAATTTGTGCTTAGATTTGTGCACAAAATAAAGTGTTTTGTTACATTGATCTACCTTCCACTAATAAAAATTTGTGCAAGTTAATAATATCAAGTAGCAGTTTAGAGACAAAGAAGTGCTATCTGATGTGAGTACTGAGAAGTGACAGGAAAGAAGATATTAGAACAAGGAGGATAGTTAATTATATAGCATTCTAGAAATATTTAATGAAAATTTAAATTAGCCCTACACATTTGGACCCTAAAGTCAGTATATAGATATAGATATATAGATAAATATATCAACATGCCCTTCTAGAAAGTGTATGCTACCAGAGTTTATGTATTCATCAGTTCTTCTCTCTACTCTAGAAACTACCAACTACGTCAGGATATAAGTAACGCAAGAAATCTCTTTAAGAGGATAGTTGCAGGAACTAGAGCCTAGTTTATCTAGGGAGAGAGAAGTAACCCCATATAGAAGAGCCATGAATAGAAAGGGAGAAAAGAGAGATAATATTCTAGGTGTGTATGGTAGTGGAAACTGGAAGCATTTTTATCTTGTGTTCTGTGTTCTGGTTTGAGTCTTATACTAGCTTTTCATGTCATTTAGAGTGAGAAACAAAAATAAAATTCCAAGATTCCAACTGAGTGAATGAACCCTCTCTTGACCAAAAGAATGCCAGATAAACTTTGGAAGCTGAGTATACAATCATGACAGAATGGGAGATCAGACATGCCTTGTTATATCCTCCTCCTTTGCTACCACTCATTAGACTTTCTTTTCTTATGGGCTAAACAGAAACCAGCCATCTCCAAAGACTATTAGTTTACTTCCCAGGTACAAAACAAAAATAAGATAAGATTAAATATTCCATTACCCATTCCTAATACTTCCGCTTCCTCTATTCTCTTTTCCTTCACATTTTTACCTTATATAAAATATAAATTTACTGGGCACCAATTGAAGTCTCACAAGTATGTAATTATTTCTCTCACTACCATCCTGCCTTTTATTAAAAAATGTATAAATACTAAAGCTCATGAGAACCTCTTTGGAAAATACAGCTACAGATGCTTCTGTGACTCACATGCTTTTAGGTGTGCCCTCAAGCTGGCTCAATGAGCCTCAATAATTTGAGACTTATACCTCAATCACTCATTTTGGTTGTCATTCTGATAACCATGAAGGGATCTCAGAGAAGTTATTAGCCCCTGTGACCTGGAGAGATTCACCTATTGGTGCCAACAAGAGATTTTTTTCTGAGAAACTATAGGAAGTTTTAAGGTTCAAAAGCTGCTCTCTCCCGAGGTTCTCTGGTCTCCCAAAATTTTTGATTTGAGATCAAAGGTTTATTTTGCCAGGAAACTCCTCTAAAAAAGCAGTTTGCTCACTTTGAATAAGGAAAGTATGTTTTCTCCATTTTTGATGATTGACAACAGTCTTCAGTTTGGGCCCCATCTCTAGGTAAAGAGCTGGTTTGGGTTTCATCTTGGGATTTGGCAGCTGAAAGTCTAAGTCTATTGCCAGGTAGCTATAACCTCTCTTTATGCTCAGAGATCTAAACAATACATAAGTTTGGTAATCACTTTTTCTGTTTTAGGTTTCAGTCTATCTTCTGTAAGATTTAACCAACTCTTGGCCCCCTCTAATGTCAACCTAAACTTCCACAGCTGAAGAAACTCAAGTTTCAATCATAGAAACAATGGCTAGTTAAGAGATATCAATGTTTACCTGAAAATGTATATTTTTGACATTTTAAAGTGGCCCTGCCATACCGTCCTTTGTCCAGATCTAGGACGGTTAGCTAAGGGTGTTCATTCTGAAGACTCTCATGTATACGCATTTAATATATTTAAATGCCTTTTCTCCTATTAATCAATCTGCCTTATGTCAATGATTATTCAATTAATATTTAGGGGGCCGATAGCCTATGGCCATCATAGTATTGTGCAGCAAGCAGGGTAACAGAAGCAAAAAAATTCAGAAACCTGACAAGCTTACAAAAGAATAAGACCTTCTTACTGGTCAGGCTCCCAGCCTCTCTCTGTGCACTCCAGTGGAACAGATGATAAAAGTCACTGTTTATTTTCTCTACAATGATTAATGAGAAGAAAGGATATGTATGACTAGTGACTCTGGTGTATTTTTGGTACTTCATGTTATAGATGTTGATATTATTTTACCCCTTTCCTCTCAGAAGGAGTTTTCCTTTTGGTTGTGATTTTCCTTTGTTGTTGTCTTTTTGTATCAGTGTGTCATAAAGGGAGATACTATAGGGTAGAAAGTGAGCCTAGAACACTTTTAAGCTTGCTGTTCAAACTGATCCTGAAGACTTGTCAGTTTTGTGGTTCTGATGAAACTGGTTTCTGTTAAAGCAATTTTGCCGTGGGTCTCTGAAATAAAAACCAGGTGACATTTTCTTCTCATCTTGTCTTATGTCCTTCAGTGTTTGACTTGTGACTAAGTAGGGGTACTCTCTTAGTCTCCACCATTGGGGGATGTAATTTTTGAGGTCACATCAGGTAGCCAGTATGAAAATACTGGGAGACTGAGACACATAACATTTTAAGCAGCCCATTATTCATTCCAAGAGGTGTTAAGCTCTTTAGGGAGTTGTCTTAAAATGTCCCATCCCTATGGGGACTTTGTCATCTTTTACTATTTTAGGTATATTTCCAAAAGTAAATTTTGTAGGATCATGAGGATTGCCTCCTTTAAATCCTCTCCAGGAATATATAGTAAAAATCTGGAAAGTTACCACCTAGGCTTTCCAAAAAGAAATTTTTGAATTGAATGGATATTGGAACTAAGTACACCATTAAAAATAAAAAATTCTAGAGATAAAAAAACAATTGATGAATATGTTAAATTGTTTAAAGGACACCTAATAGGGTTAATGGCTAGCTTTAAAACTGTCTTGACTAAATTAAAGTGCAAAGTTTGACCTAAAACAAAGGCAAAAACCCTTGTACACAAAAACTGCCCACTTTCAATTTCATGTGAAATTAACAATAGAGGAAATTTCAGTTTGTAGTCTTGTAGGTAAAATCCCTGATTAGGAAATCAGGGATTAGGAAATCTGTATCATTTTATCATAAAGAGTGGTACTATAGGGTAGAAAATGAGCCTAGAACACTTTTAAGCCTGCTGTCCAAACTGGCCCTAAAGACTTGTCAGTTCTGTGGTTCTGATGAAACTGGTTTCTGTTAAAGCAATTTTGCCGTGGGTCTCTGAAATAAAAACCAGGTGACATTTTCCTCTCATCTTGTTTTATGTCCTTCAGTGTTTGGCTTGTGACTAAGTGGGGGTATTCTCTTAGTCTCCACCATTGGGGGATGTAATTTTTGAGGTCACATCAGGTCCTTTTCCCTTTCATGGACAAATTCTGATTTTTTTTGGTTTTTTATTTCTAGGAGCATATGGACTTTTTGGTCTTTGTGTGTAGATGACTAGCTGAGAAGCTGAAATCATAGGGAATCTGGCCAGATAGAAACGTGAGTTGTACCTGACTTGTAGGTACTTTTTAAAATTTGAGCTGTCCTTATGGGTGATTCTGGATCTTGTGAGGACTATTTTGCACCTCTTTGGAGATGCCTCATGCATCCTTGGTTTAGTCCTAAGGTTACAATAGGTAGTTAGGCAGATATGAGTGGGACAGGAGAAGGCCCTCCCCAAGGAATGTCAGGCAACCATCAGGTGATGGTAAGGCAGTCGTTAACCTTTCTTTCTTAAAATAATAATTGGTGGCAGCCAGCACCAGGGAAAGGCAGTCTCCCAATAGATAGAAAACACCTGAAGCCTGTAATCAGCAGCTTCTTGATTAAGATATTAGAAGTTGGGCAAGTGGGCTTAAGGATGCACACAAAGGGACAAAATGACAGAGTTTAACTGGTATATGACCTTTCCCCAGGACCACTCAACTGCTAAGTGAAAAAATATTTCAAATGAGCATGCAGACAATTTCAGTAACCACACTGTGCATATGGCTCCTCCCAAGTGCTGGCAGGCCAATGCACATAGGGACAGCTTGTCCCAAGAATAAATCAAGGGAGGGGACATGCAAACCCCAAACCATGCCAATGTATAAACCCCCAAGTAAAGTACTAAATAGTGCACTTGGATATCTCAAGTCATCCTTCTGGCTCTATTCCAAGTGTACTTTACTTCTTATTATTCCTGCTCTAAAAATTGTAATAAAACCTTCACTCATGAGCTTAAACTAGCCTCAGTCTCTCATTCTGCCTCATTTCTCTCATCTGAAGTCTTTCCTCTGAGAAGGCAAGAATCAAGTTGCTGCAGATCCATACAGATTCACCACTGCTAACATACTTTTGTGCCATGACTCGGATACATTCCCTAACAGTAAAACTCCTCCATGCATTGCCTTCTTTGTATGTGTTTTTCTTCTCTTTCACTTTCCTGCTTACTTATAGTGATTCCTCTTGACCACAGTGGCTCTGTATCCCTTGGCTGATCTCTCAGCTCTCTGTAATGGGTGGCTCATGGGGGTCAGAAGGACCTTGGAATCCACATCAAGTAGATCCAGAACACTAATAGCTTTCCTGGAGGCTCACAAGAAAGACTTGCTTTTTTTTTTTTTTTTTTTTTTTGAGTTAGCACCCCTTTTGGAGCAGGAAAAATCCTTCCTTTGCCATTTGTAAGCCCAAGCCCAAAGCCCTTCAGAAGTTCTTCCTTCCTGTCAAGAGGCCAAATAAACACTGCCTTCCTCTAACTTAAGGGTTGCTGTGTTTTCAAGCATATGAAAACTTTTCTCACTCATTTTTAGTGATGGTAGAATATCATATCTCCCTTTTTGGTAGAGACATTTTGATTAAACTAGGGGTTCAGTTAACCTTTCTTCTGGGGCCAACACCTCCTTTTCCAAATACCATTGTATGCCTCAAGAAAACTAGATACCAGGATAAACTTCCCACGTACCTTTTCATTAATCCAGAGGTCTGGGTCTCAGGAATACCACAAAAAGTCATATTCACAATTCCTATATTAATTTAGCTCCAGTATCCTTCTAGCTATTCTTGTAGAAGGCAGTTTCCTCTTTGGCCAGAGGTTAAAAAGGGACTTCGGCCCTTGATTTAAAAATTTCTGAACCATGGATTATTAACACCCTATATCTCTCCCTAAAACACTCCTATTTTTTTAAAAAAAAAAAGCAATGGAGAATACAGGTTAGTCCAGGACTTGTAAATTATAAATGAGGTCGTAGTTCCAATACACTCAGTGATTTCTAACTCAAATGTAATTCTAGAAGTATTTCTAGATGCTTAGTGGTTTTTAGTTTTAGACCTCAAAGATGCTTTATTTTGTATTCCCCAGACCCATCCTCCTAATTTCTGTTTGCATTTGAATGGGAGAATTAAAAAGGAAGGGTTCAACTGCTCACTGCTTCCACAAAATTTCCGAAATAGTCCCCATTTGTTTGGGCATGGCTTGGCTAGAGATTTGCCAACTTTTGAGAGGGGAGGGTATTTCCTACAGTACATGGATGATCTGTTAATCTGCTCCCCAACAAGACAGCGAGAATCCAATATGTAGTCCAGACACTAAGTTTCCTCACAGACAGAGGGTACAAGTTATCCAAGGCCAAGGCACAACTACTAAGACAAGAGGTCCGATTTTTGGAGATAATCTTGACCTCTCAGAAAACATAAGCTCTCTCTGCAATGGATATAGGCCATCCTTAGAATACCTATCCCAACCACCCAAAAGCTACTTCAGGCTTTTTTGTGGATTGCAGGATATTGCAGTCTTTGGATACGGGAATATGGTGGAATTGTTAAGTCTTTATATCAGGCTCTAAAAGAATCTATAAATAAGGACCCACTTCTCTGGGAAAATCATCAGGAGCAAGCCTTTAGGCACCTAAAAATTACCCTCTCACAAGCCCCAGCCCTTGGGCTATCCATACTAATGTAACCATTTTACCTTTTCATCACGGAAAGGAAAGATGTCGCCCTAAAAGTTCTACCTTACACCATGGGGCCAATTAAACATCCTGTAGGTTGCTTTTCAAAGAAACTAGACTCAACACAAGGGTAGCCACATTGCCTCAACATAGTGGCTGCAGCAGCTTTCCTAGTCTAGGAGCCCTCAAAATCAGCATGAGACAGTCAGTTTGACTCCTGACATCTCACCAAATAAACCTCTTACAGGACATAAAAGAAGCACAATGTCCCACTAACAACAGACTGTTAAAGTGCCAAGTCTTATTGTTAGAAAATCCACATTTAACAGTTGAGTTGTGTTCCACCCTTGACTCTGCCTCCTTACTGCCACTACCAGAAGTGGATAACTGAACACATTTATGTTGTGAGATACTTAACCATATTTATGCCAGCCACGAAGACTTTAAAAATCAGTTCCTAGATAATCTAAATAAAATACTGTTTTCTGATGGTAGTAGCTTTGTCAGGAATGAAACTATATATGCGGGGAATGCTATAGTATCCCTTCACCAAGTTATAAAGGCTAAAGTCCTGTTTCCAGGGACCTCAGCACAACTAGCCTAACTCATTATGCTGACCAGAGCCAAACCCCCTGCATCCAAGTCTTAGCAGGAATGACTGTAGCCACCAGCTACCTAGGTATTTCAGCAGCCTAAGGATTGTTTGGAGCTGTCCTCACCCACTTATTGTATTTTGACATCTCTACTTGTCTTAAAACCCAAGGAGCCTTCTATATTTGTGGCCAATCAATTCATCAATACCTCCCCACTAACTGGACTGAAACTTGGATACTATAGGCTATGTATTATTAGACATCTTTCTAGTCCCTGGCCATCTTTCTCTTTCACTACCAATCTATGGGCATTTCATCTTGGCCATGGTAAAGACAGCTATCCAATTAATTCCCCTTCTCATGGGACTCAGCATTATAGCCAGTATGGCAACCAGAATTGCTTAAAACACAAAAGCCTCCTTGACCTGTGGCCAAATCTCAAAAAGAAATACCCAACAACATTGATGTCAGGGCAAAAACCTTAACAAACATGGAAGAGCACATTGACTCTTTAGCAGCTGTAGTCCTCCAAAATCATTGATACAAAACAACACCAGACAACTCCTGAATCAAGCCTCTAGTTTATAAGAACAAGGCTCTCAGCATTGGTTAGATTGAAAAGAAATGTGGAAATGGTTCTCCTGAGTTCTTCTCTTTTTGGGCCCACTTGTTAGTTTTCTACTTTTGCTCCTTTTTGGTCCATGTCTTCTAAATCTAATAACCGGTTTTGTCTTCTCTCACTTTCAGGCGATCAGGCTCTAGATAATCCTCAGTGAGGGATACTGTCATCGCAATATTCAAAAGTCACCCTTCTACAGATAACTCCTAGACTGCCCATCAGTGGGGCCTAAAAGAGGCAAAATTCTGCCCCTGTCTTCCTTAGGATTGGCTGAATATCACTTTCACCAACCCATGAGCTGCCCTGCTCTGACAGCTAGCAAAAGGCCAAAACCCATGGAACAACCAACATTACCCCTCTGTCCGCAGGAAATAGTTACAGAAGACATACCTTTGTCTATTTTCCCAAAGAATTGGGTCCTGGACTGTTGGAGGGAGAAATGTTAGAGTAGATACTTAGGCTGACATGAGCGGGGCAGGAGAGCCCCTGACTCAAGGAATGTCAGGCAACCATCTGGTGATGGTCAGATGGTTGTTAAACAGTCTTTCTAAATAATAATTGGCTGTAGCCCATGCCAGGGAAAGGCAGTCTTGAAATAGATACAAACGCCTGAAGCTGGTGATTAGCTGTTTCCTGATATCTCAATATTTGGGTGAGTGTACTCAAGCATGCACTCTAAGAGGCAAAATGGCAGAATTTATTTGGCATATGACCATATGACTGGTAAAGAGCATGTGTACAACTTCAATAAAGGTACAGTGCCTGTAGCTCCTTCCACATGCTGGCAGGCCACTATGCATAGGGATAGCTCACCCCAAGAAAAAATCTAGACAGAAGAGATGAAAACCTCAGAACAATGCCAATGTATAAGAACACCAAGTCAAAGACTAAATGGCACACTTGGATCTCTTAAGTCAGCGGCTTGGGCCTCGTCTATGTGTACTTGACTTCTTTTAGTTTCTGCTTTAATACTTTTCAGTAAACTTTCACTTTTGCCCTAAAGCTTTCCTTGACTTCTTTTAGTTTCTGCTCTAATACTTTTTAATAAACTTTCAATTCTGCTCTAAAACTTCCTTGGTTTCTGACTTTGCCTTATACCCCTTGGATTAATTCTTTCCTCTGAGAAGGCAAGAATCAAGTTGCTACAAACTTGTATGGATTTGCCACTGGTAACAATAACCTTGGTTAAGGCTTATTGGTTTCATTTGGAAGATTACTTTTGCTAAGGAAGTTTAAAGGCTACACATATCAGCTGTTTGTCACAGCTAACATCGTGTAATTAGAAATTGGAAAGTATTTTTTTCTTTCAATAAAACCTCTATGTTTAGAAGTTAGCTTAAACTAAAAGCTGATATTTAAGCTATAATGTATTTTTAAGGCCTTTATGCTTTTTTCTCTTTTTGAATCCTGTTTTCTGAATGTTCTTCTCAGTCAACTGAATCCTGTTTTTCCGGTTGCTCTCTATCTGTCCCTGCTTCCTCTGAATACCACAAAAAAATTATAAAAAAAGAATTTTTGATAACATGGAATCTCTTGGAGAAAACAGAAAGAGCATGATAAATTCTTGCTTTTGGGGGGAACCTTGGTCTTTTTCTAATGAAATCCCAAGAGTTGTAAACAGACAGATTCCACTTAGGGCTAAAATTCTGCTCACTATTGTATTGCATTACCTGATCTCTTTGGCTTTTGCGAGGTGCCAGATATTATTTTGTACTGTGAAAAGACTTGACTTTGGTCTGTGTAATGGTTAATGAGTCAGCTGAGAGCAACAGTGGTGGGAAGGCTAAGGTCAATTTACATGAAAAGGTTATTACTAGAGGGGGTTACTCTTCTCCTTTCATACTTAGATAAGAAAAGTATGGTTTGAATCCTGAAAAACTGCATGCTTTATTGGCATTGTGGCTTAAAGAGCTCTATCCTAAAGCCCATAATCTAATTAAGAAATAAGCTAAGTTGAAAAGACAACCTATCAAACTAAAACAGTCTTTGAAACTTTTTTTGAAATAAATTTATATATTCAAAAGAAATCTCCATTTTCAAACGCATCACTATCTCTGCCCCTAAATGACTAGGTATATTAACTACAGGGAAGATAATGGTATAAAGTTTACATAACAAACCTTGTCTTTGCGTACTTTTGAGTTCTGTCTCCTTGAGATGTACATTTTCTGCTTTATTTAAGTCATGTATTTGAGATGTAAATTTAGATTTACCTAGCTAACAATTGTTTAGAATGTGAAACCAGTAATTGAAAAATTTATAGCCTAAAGTGGAGAGAAACTTTCTGAAACCTGGCAAATAAAAAATCTTATAAATCTATAAAATCTACTTCTGTGTGTCTATTTGTCTTTATGTGTATATGTATCATGTTCACATGATGTTTCACTAACAAACTATACAAAGTAGATCTAATTAATTGGCTTAAAGAAAAGTAAGCCCTTAAACCAATACTTTATTAGAAAAATAGATGCTAGCTCAAATGCCTTTTAGTTTATGAGACTTTAGTAATCTTTGGTAAATAAAACTAGTTTCAAAATTCTCTTTGGTAATTTAAAATCTTATTCATATTGTGTTAAGTAATCCTAGGTTTTATAATCACTGGGAACTCAGGCTACTAAGAGTTAGAACAGTAGTTAATATATGTAATTAAAACTACTATTAATAAGAGAAAAAATTCTACATACAGAGTGTATAAAGAAAGATGCATTTTTAGTAAAGATTATAAAAAACAAGAGGTTGTGGTTTGTACAAAAGTGTAAAAAACATGCTCTTTGAATGAAGAGACCCCCTCCAAACAGGCTTTGTGTGAGCAACATGGCTGTTTATTCACCTAGGTGCAGGTGGGCTAAGGCCGAAAAGAGCCTTAGCAAAGAGTAGTGGGATAGGAGTTGGTTTTATAGGTTTGGGGTGGGCAGTGGAAAGTTACAGAGTAAGATTAGCTACAGTGGTGGCAGTAGGGGCAAGAAGTATACATCACCATCAGTTCAGTTACAATGGATGGTGGGATAAGAGTAGTTAAGATGGTAGGGTGGGGTGAGGAGTATTCGCATTATCATAACAACAGTTAAGATGTCAGGGTAGGGTGAGGGGAAGCTTATGTCCAGGGGAAGCTCTGCAGGGTGATCAGGGATAATGGCAAATGCAGGCAGGGCATAGGGGGTGATCAGCCGAGGCAAGCAGGACTTTAGACTTTCTGGGTCCGAGGCTGCACATGGAGGCCTGACAAAAAGATAAAGTGATTTTGACAAGTTGAGAGACTATTTAAAGTTGGTTTCAAAATGAAAGAAATATGATATAGATAAAACTAAGTAGACACAAGGAGAAAACACAGAATGGTAGGGAATGAGAACCTTTTTTATTCCAGTGTAAGCATATTTTCACCTATGGCATGGAACTGCAGTTGGGATCCATTCAGTTACTAAAAATAAAAGATACCAGTGGAATTTATTTATTTTTTAAGTAAGAAACAGTATTTTATTTAAAATGTTATTAGTATGTTTCTTAAAGATGTAAATAATTGAAGTAAATGTAGTTAATATTACTTGTATTAATTTACATTTTGTCCTCAATCATGAAAACTATTTTAGGTGGGTATGCAATTCCCATTGGACAAGGGTTTTAACTAAAAATTTTAAACATAATATCCTTTGGCTTATTAATTCTATGAAGATAGTGATAAATGGAATGAAAATCTGTTGTTACTCTGTAGTTAATTTGCATTTTATGCTTTAATGATTTTAAATTATTTTCTTTATATCGGTGTTAAATTTTTCATTTATTATGATGCTTTCAGACATGTACATTTGTTGTGTTTTGTTGGTTGATATTTGATGAGTATATTTTTGTTGGTTGATTTTTTTTAGTTATTTAAAATGTCTAAACATGTCTTATTTTCAATTATTTTGTGTCTCCCATTTATTTAAATTCTTTTATTAAAAATCCCATAAGACATAGTCCTTTTATTTTATTTTCAATTTACTTTATCCTCCATTTTAATTTTCCACTCATTTTTCTCCCTGTTGTGACATTTAAGTATTTATTGTACCTCATTTTTTTACTCATATTTTAGTTCATATTTTTCATTTACTTATAGTTCTCTAATTTTGTAAAACATTTTTAAAACAAAAATCACCGAATACCAGTGGAATTCAGAAGGAAAAATCCAACTCTAGGGAAATCGTTCCATTAGATGCATTAAAAAATGCAAATAAGGAAAAGCAAAACATTAAATCCCTCAGTTATTATTATCTATAATGGCTAAAATTAAATAAAAGAGAGTGTTGGGTTGGGTTTCAATTAACAAAGCTCAGAAGTGAGTCTGTCTGATTGCAAATTACTAGCCTCAAAGCTACCCACAAAGAGGAATATTATACTAGGGCAACAAAAATGTACCCCTTAGACATGTGCTTACAAAGAAGGTAGTCAGCACGAGGGAATAAAAAAACCAAATAATTATTGAAACCAAAGGATAGGAGTTTTTTTTTTTTTTTTTTTTAGATCAGTATCATCAGCTTCCTGAGGAATTTGTACTAAAATGGATTGTAGAAGTAAATTGTTTGGAAGTAGTATATTTGGTTTTAAATGGTGCAGAGTGGATAAAATAGGTTTTGTTTGATGCAGGAAACACAGATAACTATTAAACAAATCATAGGTGGCTATACGTAATTCAGATATAAAGACGGGCATTTCTAAGAAGACAGACGGCCTACTGAACTGGATAGACGCCATTATAAGATCAATTTACCTTGCAAAGGAGGACTGTCCAACTCCACCTATAAATGCCAAGTGGAACATCCCAGATGAAACATCTAATATGCTTCATATGCAAGTTGTGAGGGACTGAAATTATAATGACATGAATATTCACTCACTGAATATGGCCATTACCTTGGTCATGAGAAATGTTGTAATTAAGAGGGCCCCTTCCACATGGGCACCCAATGTGATACTACTCATACTTTTCTCAAAAAACCATTAATATAAAGCCTTATCAAATTTACTGTCACAGGTTTTTCATATGGTTCTTACAAATACAAATAAAACATTTGGTTATTTAACAAGAGCATAAAGAAAGGCAAAAAGGAGAGCCAAAGTACTCTCCTAATGTGATGGCAGAATAAGAGGCTCCACTGACCATCCTCTCTACAATAAAATCAATTTAAAAACTACCTACACAGAAAAAACAAACAAACAAACAGAAAACCTTCATAAGAACTGAAAATTAGGTTAGTTTTCACAGTACCTGTCTTTAACTAATATTGCAGAAAGAGGCACTGAAGAAAGTAAAAAGAAAAAAAAAAAGTCTTGAATTGCCAACAAATTCTCTCTAGCGCCCAGCAGTGGTGGAATGGTGATAAGAGTGTCTATGGGTCTTTGGGTGCTAGGGAAGAAAGAACACAGCAGTTTTGGGGCATTGAAATCAGTGTTTTCCTGTTAAAGCAGAAAGCAAAAGCAGAACAAACTCAGCCAATGCCCAAACCAGAATGCCTCTCTTCCTCTAAGGGATCACCACTCCTCACCAGCAAGGGAACAAGGCTGGATGGAGAAGGAGTCTGATGAATTGACAGAAATATGCTTCAGAAAGTGGGTAATAACAAACTTCTCTGGGCTAAAACAACATGTGTTAACCCAATGCAAAGAAACTAACAACTATGAAAAAAGGTTTGGTGAAATGCTAATGAGAATAAACAGCTTAGAGAAGAATAAAAATGACTTGATGGAGCTGAAAAACACAGCATGAGAACTTCACGAAGCATACACAAGTTTCAATAGCTGAACTGACCAAGCAGAAGAAAGGATATCAGAGATTGAAGATCAACTCAATGAAATAAAAAGAGAAGGCAAGATTAGAGAAAAAAGAGTAAAAAGAAATGAACAAAGCCTCCAAGAAATATGGGATTATGTGAAAAGACCTAATCTACGTTTGATAGGTGTACCTGAATGTGATGGAGAGAATGAAACCAAGCTGGAAAACACTCTTCAGGATATTATCCAGGAGAACTTCCCCAACCTAGCAAGGCAGGGCAACATTCAAGTCCAGGAAATACAGAGAACACCACAAATATATTCCTCAAGAAGAGCACATAATTGTCAGATTCACCAGGGTTGAAATGAAGGAAAAAATGCTAAGGGCAGCCAGAGAGAAGGGTCAGGTGACCCACAAAGGGAAGCCCATCAGACTTACAGCAGATCTCTTGGCAGAAACCCTATAAGCCAGAAGAGAGTGGGAGCCAATATTCAACATCCTTAAAGAAAAGAACTTTCAACCTAGAATTTCATATCCAGCCAAACTAAGCTTCATAAGTGAAGGAGAAAGAAAATCCTTTATGAACAAGCAATTGTTCAGAGATTTTGTAACCACCAGACCTGCCTTACAAGAACTCCTGAAAGAAGTAGTAAACAGAGAAAGGAACAACCACTACCAGCCACTCCAAAAACATACCAAATGGTAAAGATCATTGACACAATGAAGAAACTGTGTCAACTAATGAGCAAAACAACCAGTTAGCATCAAAATGGCAGGATCAGATTCACATGTAACAATATTAACCTTAACTGTAAATGGGCTAAATGCCCCAATCAAAAGACACAGACTGGCAAATTGCATAAAAAGTCAAAACCCATCAGCGTGCTATATCCAGGAAACCTATCTCAAGAGCAAGGATACACATAGGCTCAAAATAAAGGGATGGAGGAAGATTTTCCAAGAAAATGGAGAGCAAAAAACAGCAGGAGTTGCAATCCTAGTCTCTGATAAAATAGACTTTAAACCAACAAAGATCAAAAGAGACAAAGAAGGGCATTACATAATGGTACAAGGATCAATGCAACAGGAAGAGCTAACTATCCTAAATATATATGCACCCAATACAGGAGCACCCAGATACATAAAGCAAGTTCTTAATGACGCTTTTTTTTTTTTTTTGTAAATGCAAAAGAACGGAAATCATAACAAACAGTCTCTCAGAGAACAGTGCAATCAAATTAGAACTCAGGATTAAGAAACTAACTCAGAACCACACAGCTTCATGGAAACTGAACAACTGGCTCTTGAATGTTGACTGGATAAATAATGAAATGAAGGCAGAAATAAAGATGTTCTTTCAAACCAACGAGAACAAAGACACAACATACCAGAATCTTTGGGACACATTTAAAGCAGTGTCTAGAGGAAAATTTATAGCAACAAATGCCCACATGAGAAGCAAGGAAAGATCTAAAATTGACACTCTATCATCAAAATTGAAAGAGCTATAGGAGCAAGATTTAAAAAACTCAAAACCCAGTATAAGACAAAAAATAACTAAGATCAGAGCAGAACTGAAGGAGATAGAGACATGAAAAAACCCTTCTTAAAATTAATAAATCCAGGAGCTGGTTTTTTGAAAAGAGCAACAAAATATACAGACCACTAGCCAGATTAATACAAAAGAAAAGAGAGAAGAATCAAATAGATGCAAAAAAATAATAAAGGGGATATCACCACAGTTTCCACAGAAATACAAACTACCATCAGAGATTACTACAAACAGTTCTATGCACATAAACCAGTAAACCTGGAAGAAATTGATAATGACTCTTGCACCCTCCCAAGTCTAAACCAGGAAGAAGTTGAAACCCTGAAGAGACTAATAACAAGGGCTGAAGTTGAGGCAGCAATTAAGAGCCTACCAACCAAAAACAGCCCAGGTACAGATGGGTTCACAGCAGAATTCTACCAGACATACAAAAAGGAGCTGTTACCACTTCTTCTGAAATTATTCCAAACAATCCAAAAGAAGGGAATCCTTCAGAAATCATTTTATGAGACCAACATCATCCTGATACCAAAACCCAGCAGAAACTCAACAAAAAAAGAAAACTTCAGGCCAATATCCATGATGAACATAGACACAAAAATATTCAATAAAATACTGACAATCTGATTGCAACAGCACATCAAAAAGCTTATCCATCACAATCAAGTAGGCTTCATCCCGGGGATGCAAGGCTGGTTCAACATACACAAGTCCATAAACGTAATTCACCACATAAACAGAAACAAAGACAAAAACCACATGATTATCTCAATAGACGCAGAGAAGGCCTTTGACAAAATTCAACAGGACTTTATGCTAAAAAACTCTCAATAAACTAGGTATCAACCAAACGTATCTCAAAATAATGCAAGATATTTACAACAAACTCACATTCAATATCATACTGAATGGGCAAAAACTGGAAGCATTCCCTTTGAGATCTTGCACTAGGCAAGGATGCCCTCTCTCACCACTCCTATTCAATATAGTATTGGAATTTCTAGCCAGAGCAATCATACAAGAAAAAGAAATAAACAGTATTCAATTAGGAAAGGAGGAAGTCAAATTGTCTCTATTTGCAGATGACATGAACATATATTTAGAAGACCCCATCATCTCAGCCCAAAGTCTCCTGAAACTGAAAAGCAAGTTCAGCAAAGCCTCAGGATACAAAATCAATGTGCAGAAATCACAAGCATTCCTATACACAAATAGCAGACTTAAAGAGAGCCAAATCAAGAACGAACTGCTATTCACAATTGCTACAAAGAGAATAAAATAGCTAGGAATACAACTAAGAAAGGATGTAAAGGACCTCTTCAAGGGGAACTACAAACCACTGCTCAACAAAATAAGAGAGGACACAAACAAACGGAAAAACATTCCATGCTCATGGTTAGGAAGAATCAATATTGTGAAAATGGCCATACTGCCCAAAGTAATTTATAGATTCAACACTATCCCCATCAAGCTCCCTATGACCCTCTTCACAGAACTGGAAAAAACCACCTTAAACTTCATATGGAACCAAAAGAGAGCCTGCATAGCCAATTCAATTCTAAGCAAAAAGAACAAAGCAGGAGGCATCACGTTACCTGACTTCAAACTATACTACAAGGCTACAGTAATCAAAACAGCATGGTACTGGTACCAAAACAAAGATATAGACCAGTGGAACAGAACAGAAGCCTCAGAGACAACACCACATATCTACAACCATCTGATCTTTGACAAACCTGACAAAAACAAGCAATGGGGAAAGGATTCCCTGTTTAATAAATGGTGTTGGGAAAACTGGCTAGCTATGTGCAAAAAGCAGAAACCAGACCCCTTCCTGACACTTTACACTAAAGTTAACTCCAAATGGATTAAAGACTTAAACATAAGACCTATCATCATAAAAACTCTAGAAGAAAACCTAGACAAAACCATTCAGGACATAGGCATAGGCAAGAACTTCATGACTAAAACACCAAAAGCATTGACAACAAAAGCCAAAATAGACAAATGGGATCTAATTAAACTCCAGAGCTTCTGCACAGCAAAAGACGCAATCATTAGAGTGAACTGGCAACCAACAGAAAGGGAAAAAAATCCTTGCAATCTACCCATCTGACAAAGGGCTAATATCCAGAATCAACAAAGAACTAAAACAGATTTACAAGAAAAAAACAAACCCATTTAAAAGTGAGCCCAAAACATGAACAGACACTTTTCAAAAGAAGACATATATGAGGCCAAAAAACATATGAAAAAATATTCATCATCACTGGTCATTAGAGAAAGGCAAATCAAAACCACATTGAGATACAATCTCACGCCAGTTAGAAAGGCGATCATTAACAAATCTGAAGACAACAGATGCTGGAGAGGATGTGGAGAAATAGGAACACCTGTACACTGTTGGTGGGAGTGTAAATTAGTTCAACCATTGTGGAAGACAGTATGGCAATTCCTCAAGTATCTACAAATAGAAATTCCATTTGACCCATCAATCCCATTACTGGGTATATATCCAAAGGATTATAAATCATTTTATTATGTAGACACATGCAGAAGTATGTTCATTGTGGCACTGTTTACAGCAGCAAAAACCTGTAACCAACCCAAATGCCCATCGACGATAGAATGGACAAGGAAAATGTGGCACATATACACCATGGAGTACTATGCAGCCATAAAAACAATGAGTTTGTGTCCTTTGTAGGGACATGGATGAACCTGGAAACCATCATTCTCAGCAAACTGACACAAGAACAGAATATCAAACACTGCATGTTCTCACTCATAGGTGGGTGTTGAAAAATGAGAACACATGGACACAGGGAGGGGAGCATCACACATTGGGGTCTTTTGGGGGACTAAGGGAGGGACAGCAGTGGGTAGGGAGTTGGAGAGGGATAACATGGGGAGAAATGCCAGATGTAGGTGACGGAGATGGAGGCAGCAAATCACATTGCCATGTATGTACCTATGCAATAATACTGCATGTTCTTCACATGTACCCCAGAACCTATACTGCAATTATATATATATATATATATATACATATATATATATAAATATGTATATATATATATGAAAAAAGAGACAAAAACTATAGAACATAGAAATTAGTTGACTACCAACATTTAGAAATTTGCAAACAATTTTAGCAGAGTTAAAATATTATGCAAATTAAACATCATACTTTTGGTCACCTACATATGTTGCTTTTGACTCTAAAATAAGTTAAAATTTAATTTTTTAAAAGGAGGAACACTTTTTGCTAGGATGATAATTATATGAAGGATTTTGGCAAGGTACATAATGCACAAATGAATGAATATCTTCTGTTACACAGTGATTAAGTAAAACAAGCTGGTGACAATCTGTCTTATTTTGTGTTCTGGCTTTATGATTTACTGACAATTTAACCTTGGCAAGTTAAGTAATCTCTGAGTTTTAGTTTTTTCATTGGAAAACTCAGGAGAATAGTAGTAAGTAACTCATGTTGTTGTAGGAACAAATGAAAAATATTGTGATTTTTTTCCATTAAGAACAAATTTTTTTAAAATTCAGAATTCAATAAGTTAGATTATGTACAATTATGCTTATACAAACATGTGCATTACAAAAGCAGATATGTGAAATAGGCTCCTGAGTAATGCCTGCATTCTCACAGCTAATGTTCAAAGTTTTAATATACAAGAACTAATAATGTTGTATCACACTGTACAATCTTTTTCTCCCATCTTTCTGTGTTGCGAAATCATTTGGATTGTGTTTTTTAAATGTCTAAGGAAATATTCATAGATAATCAAACACTTAAAATATACTATTTATTTTGTTTCAAAACAATTAAGTTTTGTCTCAAATATCAAATAAATAGTATAGGAGCTATGTGGGAATGTTACTACTTATGGCTATTACAGAAGAAATATACTTGAAAAATGAGTTTGTTCCACTGAAGTTTATATGCTTTCATTTGACATTGCAAAACAGCATCTCTTCTAAGAACATAAAATATGTCACCTGCAATTTTAAATTATGGTATTTGGTATTAATTGTGATACTAAATTTTAATTGTATCATTTATTCCCTGAATTTAACTGGTCAGTGTAGAATTTTAAACATGTGCCCTATACTCACATTTTTATAGAATTTGGAATCTGAGTGATAAGAATGAAGTGGCAAGGGTGTGACCCCACTCCAAAGGAGAAGGAAACATTATTAAAATTACTGCTACCTAGTGCTACTCTTTATGTGAGATTTTCACATTAAGTATTGTATTCTTTGCTATTGATTCTATCACCTGTACCAAAAACTTGAATCTCATTTCATGCATCCAAAAGTTTGAGCATAGAGTGTCACAAACCATATGGATCTCATTTGAAATTCTTCCAAATTATACATACCCATGTGCAACTGATAAAAGCCAATTTACTAAGTTGTAGGGGAATGGAAGGCTGCTCTCAAGTCAAGTCCAAGGAGATTACCCTATAGGTTTTCTAAATAATAAACTTAAGGAAAATTACTTCATCACAACTTGGTCCAGACCACAGTAATGTATACTTTGATGTAGCCAGTGTTGAACTATGTTGACTTTACAATAATAGAATGAATCCATCTGCATTGCTCAATGAAGTCATTTCCACGCTGTAGTGATTTTGAGACTGACATCATCTTTGCAGGCCCAGATGCTGAGCTACATAATCCTGAGAATTAATGATGTTACTGAAATGTTATTAACCTTGTGATCGTAATAGCAGTCTATCATGGCATACACCTGTCAAATTTAGGTTGAGATTGTAGTCCTGTAACATAAAGGTATGTTTCAGTAGCAATTAGTAGAATTGTCTATCATTATGCATTCTCTTTGCAGAACAGTGCAATATGCCAGTGGTTTGGTGCTTCAGAATTAGGTTTATTTAGGGTGTTATTTTAAGATTTTTTTCACATAACTGAAGATAGTGAGTACACTCTCTAACATACTTACTCCCAGCAATTTCTTACTTTGAATTTTATCTTTGTCAACGAATTTGAACTGCAACTACAAGATGGACTGGAATTCATGATATTAATATTAATGCCACCACAGCCTTCCAAAATCTGGAGGTTTTACCATGGTGTAACTCATCTCCTTGCTTCAACCCATTCCCTTCCCACACGTTTAATATTCTCAAAGCAGCAGTTAGAGGGACCTTGTTAAAGTATAGCAAATCATATCAAATCACTTCCCTGCTCAAAACCTATTAATGATGTCACATGTGATTTTAAGTAAAAGACAGTATCCTTGCAGGGACCTACAAGACCTTACATCACCTTCCAACTCTTTAAGCTCTTAACCTCCTGACCTCATCTTAAATCCTTTCCTCCTTGTTCATGCTATTTCCCTTCATGTCACTTGCAAGTTTGCTGTTCCTAGAGTATGCCAAGATAGATCTTGACTCCTAGTTACTGTTCTTTTTATTCACTCTGCCTGGAATAAATTCCCACAAGATATCAACATGGCTCAATATCTTATCTCTTTCAAGTCTTTGCTTAAAATTCACCTCAACTAAACCTTCTTGGATTACTCTCATTACATTTTTAAATCTACCTGAACACTTTTATTCTCCATCCCTCTTTTATTTTATTATTTCACATCCTTTAATATCTTATAATGCATTATAAAATCTTCACGTTTGTTATGTCTTTATTGCTCCACTAAAATGAAACCCTACATCACTCTGCTTTTAACCCTAGAAATTTGCCTGGCACATGGTAGGCACTCAATAAATGTTTTGAAATGAAATTATTGACTCAAATCAGAGTTCAGACGCCCATGGAATGAATCAAATTCCTTCCACTAATGCATAATTAAAGGCAATATTACTTTTTATTAGCAGTCTGAGAATACATTTTCCATTGTTTTGAAATCAGTGGTTCTCAAAATAGTGTTGAAGAGAAAGGCACTATGGTTCACACCTACAATTCCAGCAACTTGGGAGGCTGAGGTGGAAGGGTTTCTTGAGACCAACTTGGGCAACATGGCAATTCTCCATCTTTAAAAAAAATAATAGAGTTGGATGACCATGCATATATAAATTTCTAAGTTGTTTCTCAATAATTGCAAGTTTCCAAGACTCAAACCTTTTCATTAGAAACCTGCAGTGGAAAACTTTAGAAAACTGTATTTTTAATGAATGTGTCTTACGATTCTTTTACGTAATAAAATTTGAGACAAACTTCTCTAAAGTAAAAGAAATGAGCTACCATTATGTGTTGTCATTCCTATATCCCTATTTTCCTTAAATCAACATTCTTAAAAATAATAAACTTCCATTTTCTTAGATAACCATGACACTTAAAAAGAAGTAGAAACCTTAATTATCACATACAGCTAGTTCTGAACAATTCAAAATAATGCTGAGGATGAAAACCTGGCAGTGAAATATTTTACCTTCATGAAAGTTGAGTTTTAAAAAAATAAAAAGAAAAATGTTCCCAGAGATGTTTTTAACGCCTTAGGTTTGAAAAAGGAAAAACAAAGAAAAAAAGGTGGCTTTTCTCCATAATCTTTGATAAATCACTATTTTAACTTTAAGAACCTCTACCTTGATTAGGAATTTAGGTTAGTCAAAGTTTAAATGTACTTACATTTTTCCTCTTTGTGCATGCTTACTAACACACTCCAAATAAAAACATAAAATAATATTTACTTTAATAATAACTAAGTCAAGACTGTAGCACATACAGTCTATATTAAAGATCACTAAAGATTCCATAAAATATTTTATGATGTTTTATCCTTAATATGTAGTATATATAAAATTATAATCTTGTCATTTTCTATTATTTACCTAAAAGGCATTTTTCATATTCTCTCTTCTTATTTAAACCATGCCATATAATTTAATCATGCATATTTAATTCATTTTTATAAAACATGCATGAGGGATTAGTGAACCAAATTGAGACCAAAATATTATTGATTATTCTGATGTAGCTAAAATCCAATTTTGCATAATTTTAAAATAAGTTTTCAAAAAGGTAACCTTATAAAGCCTCACATTTTTCTTCTATTATTATTATTTTTCTTCAACTTTTGTTTAAGTTCTAGGGTACATGTTCAGGATGTGCAGTTTTGTTACATAGAAAATCATGTGCCATGGTGGTTTGCTGCACAGAAAAACCAGTCACTCAGGTATTATGTCTGGCATCCATTAGCTATTCTTCCTGATGCTTTCCCTTCCCATGCCCCCACCAACAGGCCTCAGTGTGTGTTGTTCCTCCCTCACCCCATGTCCACGTATTCTCATCGTTTAGCTCCCATTTATAAATGAGAACATGCAGTGTTTGGTTTTCTGTTGCTGCATTAGTTTGCTAAGGATAATTGCTTCCAGTTCCATCCATGTCACTACAAAGAACATGATCTCAATCCTTTTTATGGTTGCATAATATCCCATGGTGCATATGTACTTCATTTTCTTTATACAGTCTATCATTGATGGACATTTGGGTTGATTCCATGTCTTTGCTATTGTGAATAGTGCTGCAATGAACATACACATTCATGTGTCTTTATAACAGAATGAATTATATTCCTTTGGATATATACCCAGTAATGAGATTGCTGAGTGAAATGATATTTCTGCTTCTAGATCTTTGAAGAATTACCACACTGCCTTCCCCAATGGTTGAACTAATTTACACTTTTACAAACAGTGTAAAAGAATTCCTTTTTCTCTGCAACCTCGCCAGCATTTATTGTTTCTTGATTTCTGATAATCACCATTCTGAATGGCATGAGATGGTATCTCATTGTGGATTTGATTTGCATTTATCTAATGATCAGTGATGTTGAGCTTTTTTCCATATGATTTTTGTCCATATGAATGTCTTCTTTTGAGAAGTATCTGTTCATCCTTTGCCCACTTTTTAATGGGGTTGTTTGCTTATTTCTTGTAAAGTTGTTTAAGTTCCTTGTAGAATCTGGATATTAGACCTTTGTCAGATGGAGAGATGGCAAAAATGTTCTACCATTCTGTAGGTTGTCTTTTCACACTAATCATAATTTCTTTTGCTGTGCAGAAGTTCTTTAGTTTAATGAAATCTCACTTCCTGGGTGTCTTTAAGAACTTAGTAGCTGCAAAGCATTCACTGTTTGCAACAAATTTTATTTAATGAGATAAGGTGGAAAAACTGCCTTTATTTTTCCCTTTTAGATTCCCGCTGTAATATACTAAGAACAGTTATTTAGGCTCAGGAGTGACCATAGGAGTTATATGTGTATGACACTCTCAACAATTAAATAAACCATCAGTATATTTATTTATTAATTTTGTTTTTAGAGGCAGAGTCTCACTCTGTTGCTCAGGGTGGAATGCAGTGATGCCATCTCAGCTTGCTGCAACCTCCACCTCCCAGGTTCAAGCTATTCTCCTATCTCAGCCTCCCAAGTAGCTGGGATTGCAGGTGTCCACCATCACACCCCACTAATTTTTTGTATTTTTAGTAGAGATGGAATTTCACCATGTTGGCCAGGCTGGTTTTGAACTCTTGACCTCAAGTGATCTTCCACCTCAGCCTCCCAAAGTGCTAGAATTACAGGTGTGAGTCACGGCACCTGGCCAACCATCACTACATTTATTTAAGGCAACATTTTTAATGTTTCTTTTCTCTTTAAACAGAATTATATCTGGTAACTTAGCACATAAAACATACAGAGACAGTTATTCTGATTAGAAGGGTGAGGATCAGTAATCTAACTGCTCAGTATTGCAGAGTAAGTAATGTAAAATAGTCACCTTTGAGGTACTTCCTGTGGGACCTAGGACTCCAAGAAGCAGATTTTAAAAATAATAAAGAATGAATCTGATATACAAGATACATGTGAATACAGAAACAAATAGAAGGAAAGCAAGTAAAACAATTGATGAGGCTATGGATTGCTTTTTCAATGTTCTTCCAAAAGCAAAAGTGAGTTAACACAAAAACTTTGTTTACTTGGATTCATAATCAACAATTTTTAAAAGCTGATTTGTTGGTTTTAGTTACCATAACAATTAAGAATTAAGAACATAGAAAACAGATAAATTACAAATTATTTTTTCTCATTGATCACAAACACAGAAGACTATAGTTTATGTTTTGCATATAGAAAATGAAAATTAATGACAAGGTAGATGAGACATCCAGACAAGGGAGAGTGAAGAGACTGACAGATACTTTCCATAAAAGCAATTATAAAACTTAATAAAATAGTCAAATCAAATATTATAGGGCTCTGGAAATTAAATAGAAAAATAGATTTTAAAAGTATCTACTAAGAAAAACAACTAAACTTTAAGCAAGAGCAATGGGAGTCTGTGCCTTCTTTTAAACATTTTTATATATCTGTTTTTATTTCAATAGCTATTGTGAGACAAACGGCTTTTGGTTACATGGATGAATTATATAATGGTGAAGTCTGAAATTTTGGTACATCCATCACCCAAATAGTGTACATTGTAACCAATATGCAGTTTTTATTTCCCACCAACCTCCCACATTTTCCCCTTCTGAGTCTTCAATGTTCATTACACTATTGTGTATGTTTTTGCCTACCCTTAGCTTAGATCCCACTTATAATTGAGAACATACAGCATTTAGTTTTTCATTCCTGAATTACTTCACGTAGAACAAGGGCCTCCAGATCCATAAAACTTGCTATAAAATACATTATTTAATTTTTTTAAATAGCTGAGTATTCTTCCTTAGAAAAGTATACTACATTTTATTTATTCACTCGTCAGTTGATAGACAACAATGTTGGTTCCATATCTTTGCATTAGTGAATCATGCTTTGATAAACATATCCATGCAAGTGTCTTTTTGATACAGTGACTTATTTTTCTTTGGGTAGGTAACCAGTAATGGGATTCCTGGGTTGAATGACGGATCTACCTGTAGTTTTCAAGAGAAGTCTCCATACTGTTTTCCATAGAGGTTGTACTGAATTTCATTTCTACCAGCAGTGTATAAGAATTTCCTTTTCATCTTATCCATACTAATATTGATTGTTTTTTGATTTTTTAATAATGGGCATTGCGGCTGGGGTAAGTTGCTATCTCATTTTGGTTTTAATTTGCATTTTCCTGATTATTAGTGGTTTATGGCTTTTTTTTCCTTCTGTTTCTTGGACATTTGCATATCTTTTTTTTTTTTTTTTGAGAAGCCTATCATTTTTTGTGTCATTATTTGTTATTAACTGAAGCTGCTTTGGACTCTCTGGAATCCCAACTATGATTCCTCAACTCATAAAGTTGCCAGACTCTGATTTACTTTCCCCTTCCTGTGTTGTGCCCTAGATGTTTTTTCCAGGCAGTAAATTAGGGCAATAATAGGATTCAACTTACTTTTCTTTTTTTTTTCTTTCTCAAAGATTACTACACACTGTTGTCGATATGCAGTGTCCTGGGTTTTATATATATATATATTTCCTGCTGGGTTCTAGTTTCCAGGAAGGAGGGTAAATTCAGTCACAGTTATTTCATCTTGATCAGGAGAAAAAGTTCTTTCTATTATATTATTGCTTTCTTTTACATCAATGTTTGGTCTCTACTATTTCCCTTCTTTTGTCTTTGGTTTACTCTGATGATCCTTCTTATATCTGCCTGTCACAGTGTTAGCTTCTCATTTTGAGGTTTCTCAGATCACCCCCAAAGAGAATTTTGAAAACACAAATCTTTATGAAAAAAATTATCTGGTTTTAAGACCTTAAGGGATTTTTCCTCAGAGTCCAAATCACGATAGGTGTCTCCTTAGTTTATGTTTCCTGTTCCACCATTTCACTGAATATATGCCCTCTTTTAATATAAATTTTATAAAGGTGACTAAATTACAGCACCCCCAAATGTGAAGTAAGATTTCTATTTTTATAATCCCTAATGAAGCATTAAAACACAGATTTATAGGTTACAAAGATTCACAATGCTATTAGAGTAGGGATACCTTCAATGTTACTTGTATGTCTAAGGCTTTGTTTTTCCTTTTTCCTCTCGTGGATGTCCCTTGTTTTTTAGTTCAATTACGCACTTAAAAGTATGTTTCCTGTAGTTTATTGTATTTCTAATTTTCCTTTAATCAAAGTAGATTTTTAGAATGTCTAGAATTCTATATTGCCAGTAACAGAAGTTTACTTCTCTCTTAAAATAGTTTGTTTTCCCTTTTTCTGGGAGATCATACATGATAATTTCAGAAATAATGTGCCATCCAGTTGTTTTGTCCTTACTTCTTAGCTTAACTGATTGTTAAGTCCTTATAAAAGCTAGGCACATTCACCTACTAAGCAAGGATTATATATGTGTACCACAATAATCAGTCATATATATATGACTCCTATTCTCTTATTTTTCCATTCACAGGTGTCGATCCAAAATAAACCTCTTAAATCCCAAACAAAAAGTTAGTGTCTGCTTCCAAAAAAACTTGTTTTAAAACACCATATTTCCTGCTTTTTCTCCTTCCTGATTGATAAACTTGTGTCAGTCTCCTTTGTGGAAACCTCCTCTTCTTCATTAATTCCTCATCTCTGTCTACTCCTTTTGCCTAAGGAAGCAATCTCTTTTAGTTCTAAGGCTAAATATCAATATTATTCAGATTAATTGTCAATCATAATATGATGTACTTCAAATATACAGCTCAAGTCCCAACCTCCTTCTTAGTTACAGAATCATACCTCCAAATACCTACTCACTATTTCACTTGGAAGTAGCATATTTAAGCAAACTAGTTTTGACCCTGGTCTTGCAAGAGTTCTCATTCTATTCTTCCCTATCTTCCTTTATGGAAGCAAATTTCACCAGTTTCTAAAACCAAAAATTGTCAGTCATTATTTATTTGTATGTTTTGTTCACATTTCTTGTATTCTTGACCTGCATATCTTGTCAGATATAAATTTAAAATAGAGGCAACTTTTGTACAGAAATGTAAACCATTTCTGATTGTATTCAATAGTTAAAATTGGAAGAATATGATTAATTTAAATATTAGTTAATAACTCCAGACCCATCATAAAATATTAACTGATTTCTCCAAATAATATTACAAATTTTTCAAACTACTGTATAATCATACACCAATTACTTTTGCATAATACCAGGTATTTAAAATTCCAATTACCTCAGTTTGAACACTTTAAACAATAATTTTTTAGGGGTATGTGTATGTGCAATATTTGATACTGAACAGTATCATATAGGAATTATGATGTCTTATACTGTATGGTAAACTTTCACTATAATGTATATAGACAACACAATAATATATTAAAGATGCTGAAGAATATTTGAATTTTCCCAAGTTGATAGAAATTCTAGGCATCTGATAGAAATAAACACTGGGACACATAAAGGGCTAAGACTCTTGAGGAAAAGGTGGTGAAAATTGCAGTAAGGCAAAAATATATTTTTATTAGTCAAGATAGGATAGGATATGATGCAGTGACAAGCAACCCCAAAATCTCAATAGATTACCATTATGGTGATTCACTCCTCATGTAATGTATCCATTACCAATAGGCTAGGGTTATTCTTAATGTTGCCTTCAATTTGTGATCCAGGTGAAAAACTATACACATATCTAGTACATTACTTGTCTTGTAGCAGAGCAATGAGATATGGGAAAAGATGCATTGGTTCTTACAATACTGGCTGATATGGTTGGGATTTGTGGCACTGCCCAAATCTCATATTGAATTAGAGAAGGGGCCTGGTGGGAGGTGATTCGATCATGGGGACCAACTTTCCCCTTAATTGCTGTTCTCCTGATAGTGAGTGAGTTCTCTTGAGACATGATGGCACTTCCTGCTTTGTGTTCTTTCACTCCTGCTGTCACATGAAGAAGGTACTTGCTTCCCTTCTCTTTTCACCATGATTTTAAGTTTTCTGAGTCCTCCAGTCATGCTTCTTGTTAAGCCTGCTGAACTGTGAGTCAATTAACCTCTTTTCTTCATAAATTATGCAGTCTCAGGTAGCTCTTTATAGCAGTGCAAAAACAAACTAATACATTGGCAATAAATAACACTGGTAAATTTCACTCATATTTTACTACCTATAGAAAGTCATAATCATGGGTGGTATGTATTTTTAGTTAAAAAAGTCAGAGATGTATAATTCTACTGCAAGAAGGAAAATAAAATAAGTGGAGATGGATACTTCAATCAATCATAATGTTTAAAAGAACAAGAAAGAAATGTAATCCTTTTAAAACAATAGAAATAGGACTGAAATCTACATTCTTCATCTTGGACTAAAATTAAACTGAAGTTTTATTTAGACACACAAATGAAGATTTATTGGAGTTGGTTTTACATTTAGGTGATGAATTTGACACAACATTTTTGCAAATAACAAAAGTGAGTATTCAAATAATGAGATACAGGGATAACTGTATAACAAAAAGCCAATCACAGTTCATCACTCCCACAAATATGTCACAAGCATAAGACACTAATACTTTCTACAAAAATGGTGAAGTAACAAAATATCAGAGCTATGGATTTCGCCTCAAGGAAAGATTATGCAGTGCTATACAGATGTTTAAATGCTGGGTTTAATGACCCACCATTTCACCATTGGTAGTCTAAAATATCCTTAACAGACTATCATCCACTGAGAAGATCAAATTTAATCAGTCATTTGCAACATAATCAGTAATTTTGATACCAAACTAAGAAAAACACATAATAAATTTAGTTGACTATAAGAGGTTGTATTTATCAATATAATACCATACACAATATCACTGGAAGAAGGCTACCTTACTCCATTGCTAAGTTTCCAATTGATGATAACGTCTACAATCTTGTAGTAAAACTTTCCCTAAAAGTGGCAAAGCAATAATTTAATATGGAATAACTCTGAAGAAATGAAATCGTGACTGATAATAAGTATTTAGCCAAAGAGGATGAGCACCAACCAAAGGAGTAGGCCTTATAGTCTCAGAACTTCAATCTTTAGGTCTACTACTATTTATTGCACACAACTGTCTTAGAGAGTATCTTTAGAACAGAATATTCTAATATAGGTTTCTGCTTAACATCTGAAGATGTTAAGTTTAATAAACAGTAAAGTAGACTTCACAGAAATTATGTGTATCTTACATTATTTTTCCATTATTCTTATTCTAAAAGTATGTCAAAAGGAGTATAAATAATGTGCACATGGGGTATTCAGGTGGAATTTTATTATATTTCAAAACGATTACTTTATACATCTTTTTAGATTTCACAGAAAGTATCCTGAGTGAAATATGCTTATCCCCCAAAATTTACATTCTGTGTTGTTCCACTTATATAACATTTTTAAAATAACAAAACTATGGAGATGGTGAACAGATTAATAATTTCCAAAATTTAGATATTGAGAAAAGTGAGTGTAAAAGAATCAGCAGAGAAATTCTTGTGCTGATGGAACTGTACCGTACCTTAATTATAGTGGTGATTACACAAACCTATACATGTAAAAATGTTGCATATAACTAGGTTCTCTGATACACACACTCATAAGTAAGTGCATGTAAAAACTGATGAATCTGAATAAGATCACTGAATTGTATTAATGATGATTTTCTAGTTGTGATCCTGTGCTGTAATTATGCAGGACATTATTATAGTGAGATATTGGATAAAGGATACAGAGCATCTCTGTATTATTCTCATAACTACATATGAAACTATAATTATCTCAAAAAGTTTAACTTATAAATCACAAAACTCATTAAGAAATAAGCTACTCTAAGAAATTTAGCATTAAAAAATAAGAAATTCGATGATTTGAAATAGTGGAATTATAAAACACTGAAAGTAAATAATAAAAGATAGTACTAGTATATATATTATTATTATATATACACACACATATATATATTCATATACACATAAATATACAACAGTAAGCAAGGAACATAAGAATATTAGATATTAATAGGTATATTTAAAATAGAAAATGTACAAATAGAAATATAATGTATGACTAAATTTAATTTAGTGAGTTAGGTCCAACAATAGATTTGACATAGCAGAAGACATATTTATGTAAAGACAGATATGAAGAAATCATGGAAAATTGTGCACATCCTTGAGTCTGGGACTAGATTAAACAAAAATTAAAATTGAAATATAGAATAATACATATTGAGATTGAGTAACAAGATCTGACATATTTTAAATAGGAGTTATAGAAGGATACTAGACAGAGAATGGAGCAGCAGGAGATAGAAATAGTAATACCTAAATAGTAACAAAGCCATCTACTTTGGCGATTAATATAAACTTTATGCTTCTGTGCATATAATCAGATAACAAGAAAAAACAAATCTACTCTCAAGAATAAATAGCATAGATGAGCTATGTGTTTCATTGTTCAATACAGATATACTTGCCTGAAATTGATGGGAAATATTTTATTTTCATTATCTGGCAATCAGTTTATCCTGGTGTGGAAATATTAAGGAAATATTTCAGATGTTTCTGTGTTAGTATATTTTGTGTTGCTATAAAGTAATATCTGAGGCTGTGTAATTCTGGTCCTATTTTTAATGTCTGTGGGACATCGTGGGCATATATATTACAGGGTACATGAGATATTTTGATTCAGGCATGCAATGTGAAATAACACAACATGGAGAATGGGATATCCACACCCTCAAGCACTTTTCCTTTGCATTACAGACAATTCAATTACACATTTTAAGTTATTTTAAAATGTGCAATTATTTTATTATTTACTATAGTCATCATATTGTGTTACAAAGTAGTAGGTCTTATTCATTACCTCTATTTTTTATGTTCTATAACCACATCACTTTCCCCACAGCCCCCCGCTATCATTCTCAGCCTCTAATAACCATCCTTCTACTCTTTATGTCTGTAAGTTAAATTGTTTTGATTTTTGGATATCACGAATTTGTGAATACAAGTGATGTTTGCCTTTTTGTGCCTGGGTAATTTCACTTAACATAATAATCTACAGTTCAATCCATGTTGTTGAAAATGACTGGATCTCATTTTTTTAATGGCCAAATAGTATTCCATTGTGCATATGTGTCACATTTCTTTACCCATTTATCTGTTGATGGACACTTAGATAGCTTCCAAATCTTAGATACTGTAAACAGTGCTGCAACAAACAGAGATGTAGATATCTTTTCAATATACTGATTTCCTTTCTTTGAAACATATGCCCAGCAGTGGGATTGCTGAGTCATATGGTAATTCAATTTTTAATTTTTGAGGAAACTACAAACTGTTCTCCATAGTGATTGTACTAATGTACATTCTCACCAACAGTGTGCAAGTGTTCTCCTCTTTTCTCCACATGTATGCCAGCATTTGTTATTGCCTGTCTTCTAAGTATAAGCCATTTAAATATAGAATGAGATGATATCTCATTGTAATTTTGATTTGCATTTCTCTGAAAATAATGATGTTGAGCACTTTCAATATTGTTGTTTGCTATTTGCATGTTTTCTTTTGCAAAAATCTATGAAATTCTTTTGCCGACTTTTTGATTAGATTATTATATTTATTCTTATTGAGTTATTTGAACTTCTTATATATTGTGGTTCTTAATCCTTTGTCAGGTGGGCACTTTACAAACATTTTCTCTCATTCTGTGGGTTGTCTCTTCATTTTATTGATTGTATCTTTTGCTGTGAAGATTTTTAACTTGATGTGATCCCATTTGTCCATTTTTGTTTTGGCTGACTTTACTTACAGAGTGTTGCTCAAGAATCTTTTTGTCCAGAACAATGTCCAAGAGATCTTTCTTAGTGTTTTCTTGTAGTAGGTTTAAAATTCACAAAAACCCCATCAAAAAGTGGGCATAGAATTTGAACAGACACTTTTCAAATCAAGACATTTATGCAGCAAAAAAAATATGAAAAAAGCTCATCATCACTGGTCATTAGAGAAATGCAAATCAAAACCACATTGAGGTACCATCTCATGCCAGTTAGAATTGCAATCATTAAAAAATCTGGAGAAACAGCCCCAAATCTTCTTAAGATGATAAGTAACTTCAGCAAAGTCTCAGGATACAAAATCAATGTGCAGAAATCACAAGCATTCTTATACAACAATAACAGACAAACAGAGAGGGAAATCATGAGTGAACTCCCATTCACAATTGCTACAAAGAGAATAAAATACTTAGAAATACAACTAACAAAGGACGTGAAGGACCTCTTCAAGGAGAACTATAAACCGCTGCTCAAGGAAATAAGAAAGGACACAAACAGATGGAAAAACATTCCATGATCGTAGTTAAGAAGAATCAATATTGTGAAAATGGCCGTACTGCACAGAGTAATTTATAGATGCAATGCTATCCCCATAAAACTACTGTTGACCTTCTTCACAGAACTGGAAAAAACCACCTTAAACTTCATATGGAACCAAAAAAGAACACACATAGCCAGGACAATCTTAGGCAAAAAGAACAAAGCCAGAAGCATCATGCTACCTGACTTCAAACTATACTACAAGGCTATAGTAATCAAAAGAGAATGGTTCTGGTACCAAAACAGAGATACAGACCAATGGAACAGAACAAAGGCCTCAGAAGTAATGCCACACATCTACAACCATCTGATCTTTGACAAACCTGACAAAAACAAGCAATGAGGAAACAATTCCCTGTTTAATAAATGGTGTTGGGAAAACTGGCTAGCCATATGCAGAAAGCTGAAACTGGACCCCTTCCTTACACCTTATATTAGATTTAAACATAAGACCTAACACCATAAAAACCCTAGAAAAAAACCTAGGCAATACCATTCAGGACATAGGCATAGACAAGGATTTCATGACTAAAACATCAAAAGCAATGGCAATGACAACAAAAGCCAAAACAAACTGGATCTAATTAAACTTAAGAGCTTCTTCAGAGCAAAAGAAGCAATCATTAGAGTGAACTGGCAACCAACAGAATGGGAAAAAAATTTTGCATCTACATCTGACAAAGGGCTAATATCCAGAATCTACGAAGAACTTAAACAAACATACAGGGAAGAAACAACCCCATCAAAAAGTAGGCGAAGGATATGAATAGAAACTTTTCAAAAGAAGACATTTATGTGGCCAACAAACATACGGAAAAATGCTCATCATCACTGCTCATTAGAGAAGTGCAAATCAAAACCACATTGAGACACCATATCATGCCAGTTAAAACAACGATCATTACAAAATCTGGAGACAACAGATGCTGGAGAGGATGTGGAGAAATAGGAACACTTCTATACTGTTGGTGGGAGTGTAAATTAGTTCAACCATTGTGGAAGCCAGTGTGACAATTCGACTTGGATCTAGAAATAGAAATACTATTTGACCCAGCAATCCCATTACTGGGTATATACACAAAGGATTATTAATTGTTCTTTTATAAGGACACATGCACATGTATGTTCAATGTGGCACTGTTTACAGTAGCAAAGACTTGGAACCAACCCAAACACCCATCAAAGGTAGACTGGATAAGGAAAATGTGGCACATATACACCATGGAATACTATGCAGCCATAAAAAA